>VZQC01003447.1:2530226-2788945 GCA_009823505.1 Rhizomys pruinosus | reverse complement strand
GAAACAGCCAGAATTGACCAGAGTCCAAAACGACAGCTCCAGAGAAAGTAGACTGATTTTCTTCTCGTCCACCCGTGCCCCTTTTCTAAGCCTAGGGAACAGTCTATGGAAGAGGGGGCATGGTAGAATGTAAGGGCTGTGATTGTGGCGAATGGTGAAACTACAGCAATATAGACTCTACACTTATTTGATCAACTTGATTGAACATACAAGTCCCCCAGCTGGATGGTGGGACCCTTGGGCTGTGTGGGTTTGGGCACAACTGCTTGCAAATTGGTTTTACATGAAGGATGCTTGTACTCATAAATTATTCCTTATTGTTAAGAAATGAAAAAAAATAAAATATTTAAAAAATATACATAAAAGAATGCATATTCAGAACAGGGTAAGAAATTATGTTAGTTTGGGGATGTGACAAAAGTAGAGTTTTCTTTGGGGTTTATGCCATCTCCAGCCAGGTGTATTTGGCTGTTTACACTACAACACATGAGTTCCCTTCCACTGAGCTAGCCCTAAGTTGAATGAACCAGCTGTTGACTGCCCCTAAGATAAAAGTGCCACTTCTGTATGAATAGACCTAATTTGCTGGGCTGGTCACCTTTGTGGTTTGTAGATTTGCAGCTGGGGAGGATCGTTGACTGGATTTCTTTCTTGGCAGCTTACATGGTGCTTTTCATGCCATTGTTGCTAGTTTTCAGTTTTTGTAGTTTTCACTACAAATGCGAATCTGATATACATTAGGGGAAAATAATGAAATATACTTTTCCTTCAGAGGAAGAAATAAATAAGCACACAATTACTAAGAATATTATTGGTAGTTGAATTTAACCTCCAGCATATGTGTATAATTCTAATATATAGGACCATGCATATTATTAATTAATATATAACCGTTGTATGCAATTTTGGAGTAGAGCATGACATTTTGACACATGTGATGATATTATTAAAGTGACTGGCATATTTATCACCTCAAATGTTTATTTCTTGTTTTCAATATGAAACAAAGAAGGCAAATGAATATAAAAGGAAGTTTGGGGAGCAAATGTTTTCAATAATGTGCTCAGAACCTTTAAAGCCTTCTGTGCTAGTTATCTGAAATTAATTTGAAATTGAGATACTAGTGACATTGTTAACCCAGATAGAAAAGGCCATCTTAACATTTATCTAGATCCTCAGGAGACCATGAATAACCAAAGCATTCCTGAACCCAGAGAACAAAGCTGGTTCCTGATTTTAAAGCATGCTGTAATGCAACAGAATCAAAACAGCATGGCACCAACAGAAAGCCAAATGCTCAGTGACTAATAGAAAATAGAAAACATAAAAATAAATCCATCTCTCTATAGTCAAATAATTTTGACAGATACACCAAAGATATACATTAGGGAAAAGACAATCTTTTCAGTAAAAAAAAAATGCTTAAAGAATTAAATTAAACTCTTATTTCTCACAACATAAAAGTCTAGTCAAAATGAATAAAATATTTAATATAAAGAGAGATTAATCTATGATGATCCCTAGAAGGAGGAAAACTACTTTGGGGGATTTGCTCAACGATTCTTTTTATTTTATTTGACCTTAAACTCACAGGCAATAAAAACAAAACAAAACAAAACAAAAAATTCCCAATACACATAATTTTATTATTGCTGAGGTTATATCAAGTTTTCTTATTACTAGGCACAGTTTGTTACAACTTTAATCTTTAAACAGGAATAATTATTCTCATTTTAGTGATTATACAATTGAAGCTTACAAATTTGAAAACCATGACCAAGATCACAGAGAGTAGATATGTGGGTTAATAAGCAAGATCACAGACAATAAATATGTGGGTTAATAAGCAATCAAACTCAAGAGTTTCTTTCTCTTTGCCTGTTTTTTTTTTTTTTTTTTTTTTGAAACAGGCAAAGAGAAAGTTTCAAAAGAACTGTTTGTTCTTTTGAAAAGAACAGTCTTTTCAAAAAAAATATTGCCTAGGTTGGCCTACAATTTGCAGTCTTCCTGCCTAAGCCACTCAGGGCTGGGATTACAACCTTGCATTGCACCGCCCTGCTTTAAACTCACATTTATTTGATATGACAACCATCTTACATCTTTTATTTTTTGAGATAAAGTTTACAAGTGTATTTGCAAAGTTTTATATTTAAATGAGAGGATTTTGATAGCTTTGATAAACTAATGTTTAGGTGTAATGGGGATCTAAGGAAAAAGGAAGTAGTAGAAAGTTCATGCACAATTATGGGGACTCCGCCAGGGCTGACCCACCCAAGGATGACTCATCCTGGCTCCCAGGGAGCTGTAACCAGAATTTTGCAGAGAGACTTGTCTCTTGCAAACCTCGTTTATTCTTTCTTTGTTCCCAAATTATACAGTGAACAGCAGGGGTTTCTGAAAGAGTGTGAAAGGGCCAGAATTCCAAGGAAAGTAAAAATTAACCAGGTGTCCTCATACAGAGAAGAGGGGGTGGTAAACAAGTTTGAGGGAAGGCAGTCAACCACTGAAAGCACACATAAATCTTCGTTAAAGCAGGTAAGACAGATAACAATCACAAGGTGCACTTAGGTCCTGAGTAAAGCAAGTGATAACTAGAGGGAGGCAGACAACAAAGAACCTTGTCCAAGATGATTGTCCCATACAACAAAAGGGAAGCTCAGGGCCTGGCAGCTGTGTCCCAACTGGTGTTCCAATTGACAGGGTCTTTGATGAGTCCACTGTTTTCAGCAGCCTATGCCCTGTCTGGGCCTGAACCTGCTTCTCAGAACTCCTCAGCTCCATTTTATTCTAAATTAATTCATCCCAGTCTCCAGCAAATGGTAGGATTAAATTGCCTTGAATTTAAGCCCGAACTCCACATACATCTCTACTACATGTTTTAACAAATTCACCTACACTTCTTCTCTGCTTTGCCATCTGCAAAGTAATGGTGTAGAAATGATGTTGTGCATCTCATAGGCAAAACATCTTTGCAAATTATATGACATCACATGTATCAAAGATCCCAAGTTCATTTCTAGGAAATTTGGGAATTCATGCAAAATACTATTGTTTGTAGACAATATTATGTGTAATCCTTGTGACATTCATCAGAAGGGTCTCAAAGATGACTCCCTTACTTCCTGCTTTGAAATATCATGTTTGGGACTGTCCATATAATAAATATATCTTGACTAGAACTATGATCATCAAAAAAAATGGGTTCCCCCATCACCACAATAACAATATAGTTAACAATTGAGATGGAATGGAGATAAGTGTTCAAAATTCTGTTGAGGGGCCATTATTTATTAAACAGTTCTTAACATCTTGGATTTTTGGATACCATATCAGAACTCAATACTCTTTTTTTTAAATTTTTTTTATTAATTTTATTTATTTCTGTATGTGTATGAATGTACTGTCTGCATGCAAGTCTGTGCACCCGTGTCGTGCAATGCCGCGGAGGTCAGAAGTGGGTGTCAGATTCCCCTGGAGCTGGAGTTCTCCTGGAATTGGAGTTTCAGACGGTTCTCAGCCACCATGTGGGTGCTGGGGATCGAACCCGGGTCCTCTGCAAGAGCGGTCAGCGCTCTTAACCGCTAGGCCATCTCTCCAGCCCCAGAATTCAATACTCTTGAAAGAGTAGCCAATGCTGTATTAAACCAATGGCATTTCAAACATTTCTTTCTTCCTACAGAGATGGAACAAACAACAATATAAGGGCAAGATGTGCTTGTATGCACCCGTGTGCTAATGTTTCCAGTCCTTCCATAGGAAAAGCAAGAGGATCGGGAGCTCAAGGCCAGTCTCTTCTACATATAAATTTAGTCATTCTGTCCTATGTAAGGTCCTGCCCCCCCCCACTGAAAACCAAACAAATAAAAACCAAAACAAAACAAAAATACAAATGAATGTCTTGGGGTCTTTAGGTATCTGGAGCTTTCTTTAATCAGTCCATGATGCTGGACTTTCCCTTGTGACTCCCTCACTCTTCAATGGATTTGACATCTTTTCTATTCAGGCAATCATCAGGAAAGGTTCATCCAGAAGGTCACTTTACTTCTTCCACACATTCACCTAGCAGGATTCACACCATTTCTGCTCACATTCTGTTAGCTAGATGTTAATTGCCTTGTCACTCCTATCTGCAGGGACAGAGGAAAATGTAGTTCAGCACCCAGTAAAAGAAGAGCATAGATTGTGATGAACTCATCAAGCACTCAGTCACACTGGTTTTGGAGAATTGACCAAGACAGTTTTTTTTCTCTAGGATTCACTTTTTTTTTTTTTTATCTATGGGATAAAGAATTTAATCCTTTTCTCCAGAAGGGTGTGAGCACTAGGTGAAATAATCATGGAAAGGCTTACCATATTCTTTCTTGTATACTCTAAGTGTTCAATAGATATTTGACATCATTTTTAAATACTGGGTTTTTGATAGGAATAAGAGCTTCTTTACTGGAGAAGCTAATGGTGCCTGGGTGAAAATAACACTCTCATGGGAACTCAGTGCCTTAAAAAGCTTTCATTAAATGTGCCAATACAAATGAAATATAACAAACAAAAACACTGGACATTAATTCTTAAATGTATATTATGGTGATTTTCCCAAACTGAAATGTGAGCATTTTTAGAGCTCCTATGGTGAGATCCAAATATTATCCTGTGATAAAGTTCTGGAAGAACAGCAGACCTAATTGCTTGAGGCACCATTAAGTGTAAATTAAACTATAGCTTAAATATCTTATTCATTTTTTGATTTGCGACATTGCCACCAGCTTCTGGCACCTGGGTGCTGAGACATGATAAAAGGACACAGCAGCCACCTGTAGGAAAATCATTGTGGTCACAGCTCATTCGGATTTCTCAAAATGTAATCTGGTAAAATGGAAGGCACATTTTTTTTTTTGTAGCAGTTTACTGTAGAAGTTCATATTTACATGACACTTTGGTATGGCTGACTCATTCTTGCTCTTGGTACTGCCTTTTGCTTTTATAATTTCTTCTTTTCTGTCTTCCATTTGACATCCTGCTTTCCCCTTCAGTTAGTTACTAGCTCTTCATATCTTAACTGGAATATATGGGGCGTGATATAGTCAGCAGCCAGAATTGAAAGCGATTTAGGGAATATTAGAAAAACAACAGGAAAATACTTTGAAGTAAATATAACATACTGACATTTAGGATTAGATCAGAGAATCATTTTATACAGCCAAATTTCCTAAGGGATATGTTCACCTGTTTGCTTAATTTCTGGGAAAGAGAAGTATGACTTGATTGGAAGGTCATGTCCATGAAAATCAACATAACAATTTATCATCTGATAGCTATATCTATATGTATGTATATGTCTTTTTGTATATATGAGACATATACTCATTAATAGATGCATATATATATATATATATTGTTGGGTTACTTAAGGAAAAATACAAACAAAGCTTAACATAGTATCTAAAATATTATACACTATGTGATTTTTGATATGCTAAGTTGTGTACTAGCTTAGCTAAAATTCCCAGAGATTTCTTTTGAGACACTTGCTCACTATGGATTGGAGGTGAAAGACATGCTTTTGATATTTTATTTAAGATCACAAAAGTGATCTCAGGTTGTATATGCCATGAAAGAAGTGAGACCTAAATCTGTATTCCCCGGGCAATGAATGCCCTTTCAAAAATGTTTTCCATGAAGAGGAGACCAGAATCATAACTAGGATCTAAAATTGCAGATGAAAGAATAATTACCCACTAAGGAATTCAATTCACATCAATTCTAAAAGGGAGAAGCCCTCCTGAGAACTCTGCTCTTGATTCAACTGGCCCTGATGGAAAGTGGCATATACTGCATGTGGAGGCCATGTAATACTGAGCTACAGTACTCTCCTTTCTCTTCACTGTTTCTTTAGAGGCTTATTGACTTGAAGGCATGTCAATCAATCTCTTTATGCCTCAGTTTCTTCACCTGACAGTTAGGAGGAAAGTCATTGCCACCCACAGTCATTATAAGAATCAAATTATATAATTACTTGAAAGTGCTTTGTAAGCAATAAAACACAGCACAAATTAGGTTATCATTAGTACTTTGATTAGCTAATCCCTGTTGCTAATTATGATGCAGTAAGTGAACTTTGCTATAAAGGTTTAAATACTTACTGCCTACATAACTCAATAATTCTGAATAATAGATCAGAATCATGGCATCTCCTGTGAGTTAGAAGGCAGTGGTGCTAGAAAGAAAATCAGAATATTCGGAGTCTCACACACTCAGGTTTCTCTTTTACCTGCTGACTGTGTCTCTCTTATGGTTTGAAAAGAAGATGTGGCCCCCAGAAGTGCATGTGTAAAAGGAGTGGCCCCCAGGATGGGTGCTAGGGAGAACTTTAGGGGATAGGACTTTATGGGGGGTCCTTATGTCATTGAGGGAATAACAACAAATGTAACTCTGAGACTTTGGCCCCTTCCTGAGATCGCCTCTGATTCCTGGACTGTGAGTCAATGGTTGGCACTGTAAGGTCAGAGATGTTAGGGTCATATTGAGGGGAGATCCACACACAAGTATACAGGACTCTGGTAAAGGTGACTCGGGATTTATTTTGGGTGTGGCGGCTGGCCTTCCTGTGTCAGGATCAGCGTGACCAGCATTAAAATGGCATGGAAATGGCAGTTTTAAACTGGGGCGTACAAGGAAGTGGGGAGCGAGGAAGTGGGAGTTAGGATGTAGATGGGCCTGTGCCTGCTATCAGGAGCTTCTCCAGAGAAACCAGGGCTTGTGTTCTTGCCACCAGGGAGGCATAATTTCAGGACATTGCATGAACCCTTTCTCAGATTGCAGGAATGCAGACCAGGGTGACTGTTTCTCAGAACTCTGCTTCAGTTGGCTTCCTGGAATCCCTGACGTATATGAGCTACAACCTTACAGGCATTTTACATTTACTGGGCATGGTGCGCTGTCCTTACTAGGGGCACAAAGGAACAGGATTACTTAATCATGGACAGAAACCTTCAGAACTCTGTGCCAAAATACACTCTTCTTATTGTAAATTAGTCCCATAAGAAATTTCTTTATAATAGCAAGAAGTTTACTACTAATAAAGTCTCTTTGAAGAAGTCTCTGAATTTTTCTGATTATGTATAAAAAGAACACTTCATTTATACTTGAAATATTCTAATAATCAAAGTTCTACCATAAGCAAGTTTCCATAAATTGCCAGAATTTCAGAAATAATCTTTAACTAAATCTAATATTTTTGAATGTTCATAAAACATTTTTGAAAGATTTTTATGGATTCACTGTATGAAAATTCAAGTTTAGGCAGGCAACAGCATTTAAAATCAGGAGAATCTACTGACTAAAAGAATATGTTTCTCTTGAATTTGGTCATATATTTCTAAAATAATAAGATATAAAATAATATATATTTATAAAAAGATTATATATTCATTCTATTATGTATTTTTATATGAATAATACTGTATGTCATAATATAACAAATATTTTTATTATATTACATAAAAATATGTAATATAATAAAAATATTTGTTATTTTATTACATATTTTTATGTTCTACATTATATTTAATATTGTTATATTAGAGTAAATCGTATGCAGTTATTCTTCTTTCTAAGGATTTTTAAGACCTTCAGCATCTCTAATTAAGATCCTCTCCATTGAGATCCTTGTTTTTCATTAGTTAAGTATAATTTATTGTCTTTGCCAGACGATACTTATCAGCACATAATATTTTGCACACAAAATGGACCTGACTGCTATCAAGACATCAATAAACTCTGTTCAAGAAAAAGACATTCTTGTTTCTTCAAATGTTGAATCTATCATCTGATTTTCAAGGCTGTGGCTGATGTCATTGTAAATGAAATAACAGGCAGCAGTAATCTGTTTAGTTAATATAATCTTCTACGCACTATGCTAAATTGCTTAAAATTATTTCTTTGTTAAAAATTCAGAATAATTCTGTTTCTACGAGTAGTGGTGCACATCTGTAATCCTACCAGAAAAGGAGTAAAGGAAGTGTAATCAGAAGTTCAAGGTCCTTCTTTGATACGGAGCAATTTCATAGCCAGTCTGGGCTACTTGAAATCCTATTTCAAAAACAAACAGCAAACAACAAAATTTGTATGTAAGCTTAATGCCTGGACTAAAAGCTACAGTTAGTCATGTCTTCAAAGTTAAGAATGTATAATTAACAAATATGGGGCTGGAGAGATGGCCTAGCTGTTGGGAGTGCCGACCACTCTTGCAGAGGACCCAGGTTTGATCCCCAGCACCCACATGGCGGCTGAGAACCGTCTGAAACTCCAATTCCAGGAGAACTCCAGTTCCAGGGGAATCCGACACCCTCTTCTGACCTCCACGGCATCGCACGACACGGGTGCACAGACCTGCATGCAGACAGTACATTCATACACATATGGAAATAAATAAAATTAATAAAAAAAATTTAAAAAAAGAATATATAATTAACAAATATAAACCAAAACAGTAGGCTAGCAGATCCAATGTATTACTCAGTGGTATTTAGTTCATTACTTTCTAATAGGGTTTTTTGTGGTAACACTAGCTGGTAACACTAGAGTAGAGTAGGTTTCTACTTTAATGAGATATATGACTCTATAAACACTCAGAGGTATGGATTTTGCTGCTATTGTGATATCTGAATATGAATTTTGTTCACATAAGAACAATTACAAACATCGTGATGTTGGTGGGAATAATAATGTTGTGTCTCTGAAACTAAATTCAGCATTTAACATGGCCAGATCTTCACACTCAAGTCAGGACACAGTCACATTGTGTTACCCTCTTTGCCTGCATAGCATATTGATAAAGAAATACTTGTAACCAATCATCTCTTCTTAGCAATTTTAGACATGTGCCATCTCCAAGAAGAAATGTATAAAGGCATTTCAAAAATTATTATTTTTTACATTTATTTATTATTTTTTATGTGTATGAGTGTACTGTCTGCATGAAGGTTGGTGCACCCGTGTCATGCAATGATGCGGAGGTCAGAAGAGGGTGTCAGATTCCCCTGGAACTGGAGCTAAAGACAGTTCTCAGCCTCAGTGTGGGTGCTGGGGCTCAAACCCAGGTCCTCTGCAAGAGCAGTTGGAGCTCTTAACCACTAGGCCATCTCTCCAGCCCCTAAATTTTATTTTAAGTAGATGTTCACATACATGAGGCCTTTTGGGGAAATTTAGAATAAGAACCTAAGAACATTATTTACCAAAGTCACAAGACTTGGTTTTGAATTCAACTTTAGAAAGTGGTTGGCTGGGATTTATTTTCTTATTTAAAAATTATTTTTATTTTTATGTCTATGAGTGTTTTTCTGCACATATGCAAACCCACCCATGTCATGCAAATCCATGGAGGCCAGAAAATGGCATTAAATGTCCTAGAACTGGAGTCACAGATGGCTGTTAGCTGGGTGTTTGGAACTGAGGTCCTCTGCAAAAGCAGTCAGTGCTCTTAACTCTTGACCCATCTTTCTAGCTCTTGGATATGAATATTTTCAATGTGAGTCTTTGGAATCTTAAAGATTTAAATTCTTTGTGACTCAGAGATCATAAAAGATAATAAACTTACATCTTACTAAATAATGTGCTTACAACAAACATAATAAAACCTTCCTTTTATTTTTCATACAAGTTGTGGTTCACTTCAGTGTACTCAAAGATTAAACCTGTGTTCATCATTATAGCTCCATCATTATCACAATTAAATGTATAAAATCAAATGTATTGCCTCTGGGAACCATCTGTCAAAGTTTTCTATAAACATAGCTATGAGAGATGGAATAGAGAGGTCGAATATTGCACGTACTATGGGGTGCTTCATCACTAGTTCATTCCTAGGGCATCTCAGACCATTTTTCAAGCAAGCAGTAATCTATGTGACTAGATCTTTGATCAAAAGACTCTCTCAGACAGGATGGCTATTGTATGTCGCAGGGAGTAGCTAACGTGAATATAAACAGCCATTCTCCTTGCACCATTTAATCTTTTTTAAACTCAGACAAATCATTGTAAACTGTTTCCAAATGTCTACTCTGATGGCATTATGCAGTATGAGAGTGTGGAAGCATTGAACAACAGCCACACTGAGAAATGTAAGAAGCCTGGGCTGGTGAAGGGCATCTGAAATGAGGTGGAGAAGGAAGAGTTTGAAAGGTCATCAAAAACCATCTATTGAAGGTCTGATATGAATAATGTTCCAGGGCAAGGGGCTAATTAAGAACTTTGATAGAATAGATTGTGATCATATGCACATTTTTTGTATTGTTTTACTTTTGACAGGGTCTCCCTATTACTGCCTATTCCAGCCTGTCTGGAACTATGTGAACCAAGCTGGTCTTGATCTCATAGAAAATCAGATGCCTCTGCCTTCCTAAGGCTGGAATTAAAGATGTGTGCTAGCATGCTTGGATGTACATTTTTAAAAAGTTAGTCTAGGGGCTGGAGAGATGGCCTAGCAGTTAAGAGCGCCGACCGCTCTTACAGAGGACCCGGGTTCGATCCCCAGCACCCACATGGTGGCCGAGATCCGTCTGAAACTCCAATTCCAGGAGAACTCCCTTTCCAGGGGAATCCGACACCCTCTTCTGATCTCCGCTGCATTGCACGTCACGGGTGCACAAACCTACATGCAGACAGTACACTTATACACATACAGAAATAAATAAAATTAAAAAAAGTTAGTCTAACAATTTAAAAAGTTAGTCTAACCCAATTTAGTGTTCTATTACTGAGAGAGAACATTCATAAATGTGTGTGTGTGTGTGTGTGTGTGTGTGTGTGTATACGCACAGTAGTTGGTTTATAAACTAAAAAATTCCAAATTTTACCAGAAACTTCAGAAGGTAGTGTGGAGAGTAACATATATACCATGTCAATTTCTTTTGTTAATATTGTACCTTATCTTAATACTTTATCAAAACTATTATCAGTCTGTTACTAGGCATATAGAACACCGAGTAGACAGGGCCAGGAACTCCAAATGTCCTAAGAGTTTAATTTGATACAATCAGGTTTCCCTGTACTCCTTTTTTTTTTTTTTTTTAATTTTATTTCTGTATGTGTGAATGTACTGTCTGCATGCAAGTCTGTGCACCCGTGTCGCGCAATGCCGCGGAGGTCAGAAGAGGGTGTCAGATTCCCCTGGAACTGGAGTTTCAGACGGTTCTCGTCCGCCATGTGGGTGCTGGGGATCGAACCCGGGTCCTCTGTAAGAGCGGTCGGCACTCTTAACCGCTAGGCCATCTCTCCAGTCCCCCCTGTACTCCTTTTATGTCAGCATTCGAATTAAGATATTACATTAAATCTCTCCCCCCATCTCTCTCATTTACTTAGCATTCCTTGGTCTGTGGGTCTGTAAAATCAGTTTATATTACACATGTGTGATCTTGACAGTTTGTTGAATGTTGACCAGATATTTTGTAGAATATTCCTTGAGGTTTTTGTTGTTGTTGTTTGCAGAATATGTTGTTGTTATGGGACTCAGTCTTATGACCAACAGTGACTCCATCATGTTTTTGTGACACCCAAGATTATGCAATCCCACATTGCTAATGTTTCCTGTGGAATTTTATTTTAATGTCTTTGCTTCATTCACTGAAATTCTGTCAGAAATCAAGCCTCCCACCCATAGCAGAAGCATGAACTTCCTCCTTATTTGAGGAGTATTTACATAGACAATTCTTTACTAAGAAACCTTTTCCCTTGCTCCACAATGACTGGAGCACTATTAACAATTATGTGCTTGAAATACTTTGGTCAGCTTGCACAATAAAGAGCCCCATGTTTCAAACACCAGTAGAGCTTTCTTTAAAAAAAATCAAATATGGCATTCTCGATGGAATAATCTTTACCTCGAGGAATGAGAAAGTTGATTATTGAGGGCGAAAGAATCTTAAACTTTCTATGTGTAGAGAAATAGCAAGCAGGCACACGCAGTACCTGCAGTATGAAAATTTCATTGTTGTCAATAATGAAAAGGTTGAGGAAATTGGGGTAGCAAAAAGGTTAGTATGTACTGCACAGTGTAAGAGGACTGGGCGAGGAGAGGCTCCTTCCACTGAGCTGAAGAACAGACATTGTAGAATTAAATGAAAGCATTGCTTCTTGTGTATGAAATTGGCTTGTATATGGAAAATAACAATTTATATTCTCACAACAATTGCAATATATTGTATTTTTAATTGGCACATACATAATTGTGCATGTTATATACAGGTGACATTTCAGTGCATGCATAGAGTAGGCAGTGATCAGGTTGTATTCATTTTACTAAGACCTGTCTCTAATACTGAGAAAAAATCCAAATTTTCATTATTATCTGATTTGCAGCATAAACTGGGTGTTGTCAAGCACACTCATCTTACTATATAGCGTTATTTTCTCTACCTGTACCTCTCTACCCCTCTGATAATCCTCTCTCTGCCTTTTCTCTACTGCATCCTCCCCAGACTCTGGATAAGTGTTTAAGGATGGTAATGTTTTGAAATGTGCTGCTTATGCATTATTACCATAACTTCCACTTTCTCCTCCTTTAATGTTGTAACTTTCTCCCTCCCTTCACAGCCATGTTCCGCACAGCTGAAGTTCCTGGGTTATTAGAAAACAGAGGAATGACTGTTGTGTATTTCTGAGCATAGGATGCTTTAAGATACAGCTTCAAGGGCTGGAGAGATGGCCTAGAAGTTAAGAGCACCGACTGCTCATGCAGAAGACCCAGGTTCGATCCCCAGCACCCACATGGCCGCTGAGAACTATCTGTAACTCCAATTCCAGGAGAACTCCAGTTCCTGGGGAATCCGACATATTCTTTTGACCTCCACGGTGCACAGACCTGCATGCAGACAGTGCATTCATACACATAGAGAAAAATAAGTAAAAAAAGATACAGCTTCAACAATTTTTGTTAAAAGTTTCAATCTTTATTGCATAGCAATAAAATTTAAAATTTTAGTCGATGAGCGAAATGAGGAACTCAAAATTATCCAGCATCTATTTTTTCCAGTTGAATCTTAAGGTAATAAGTACTTAGCACAGAAAGTTTGGAAAATAAAGTATAGATAATAAAATATATGCCATAACATTTTACTACAGTTTTAGAACATTGTTTTCCGATGTTTCTCCATAACTATTATGTATTTTTTTCTTTTTTATAATGTTCTTTGCTTTTTAAAAACCCTATAACATCTCAATATTTAACACACACATTTTTTTCCTCAATCAAACTTTTTCTCCTTATTCATTATTTAATTTCTTTTAACTCAAAGGACTGCAACTTCATATCTCTTGCTTCTTTTATAAGAACTCTGCTATTCTTCCCTTCCAGTTTCATGACCTTCAGCTGTGTGAATTATCTGAGGCTGCCCTTTAAGCACCATTCTTTCATGGACAAAGCACAGAGAGAAGTAAAAGAAAATCTCTGAGTCTTATTTAGCACAATGCAAAACTCTGAATGATTATGGAAATGAGAACTTATATTTAATGCATTGCACAGTCAGATGTGTGTATACATTATAAGGACACCAAAATAGAGGTCTTAAATGAGTTCAGGAAACCCAGTCAGGATTTATGACTTCCTAGGGTACTAAACTAGGAAGGAAATTATATTGCTAAGCCATTGGTCTTTGAAGAATAATAGGGAATAAGAGAGGGACAGGGAGACTGAAGACGGAGAGTGATACCCTGCTTTTCAAAATGAGGAGGAAGGCAATGTCTGCAGTGTTGTGAGCTTGATAAGAATGCCCAGAAAGTTGATGTTGTTTTTGTATTTGGCTGCTTAGTTTCCATTTCTCCTTCCTAACATGGTTAAACATTTCTTTTGTATCTGTTCTCTTTTGGATCCTAGACCATTATTTAGTGTCCCTGTGTCTGAAGACACTTCATTCCTTGGTCCTACTGTTTTGGTGATATGTGATCATGTGACACAATTAAGAAACATATGAACCACTGAGGGAGAGCAAGTTGTCTTTATACTGGGGCTAAGGAATATGAGGTGTAGACCTGGAGAGGCTTTCTGGGTTTACAGAAGACGACATGGGGTAGGTGATATAATTCCCACCCTGGGGCCACCCTCAGAGCCTCCTAATCTGACCCAAGGCCATGTGAGGTCAGACTGACTTCCCAAACACTGAGTTATGTAATTTGAAATTGCCTTTCTTGCATCATTTCTTTGCTTCTTCTTTTTTTTTTTTTTTTTTTTTTGTCTTTTTTTTTGAGACAGGGTCTCCCTGTCACCCCAGCTGTCCTGGAACTCACTCTGTAGACCAGGCTGGGCTTGGACTCACAAAGATCTGCCTGCCTCTGCCTCCAGAGTGCTGGGATCAAAGGCGTGCACCACCACACCTGGCTCTAAGTACTACTTGCAACAACCTTAATATATCACAGTTTTACCTTTGATCTGTCAGTCATCACCTATCTAAGCATCAATTACCTCTTCTTTGACAAGAAATCAGATTCGCTTTTTATTTTATTTCACTGGGGTCAGGAATGGGTATTTTAATCCAATTCCTCCTGTGGTTCTGATGTAGGTCCACGTCACATCATGGGAAAACGGGGACACCGAGATGATAAAACTACTCATGATAAAGTTTATTATATCAAACTTGTTTCTATAACAATAGGAAAATCATTCAGGCAAATGTTTAATGAATAGTGAGTGATTATGAAATCAGAAAACACAAATGGACTTTTATTCAAGAGACTTGCAAATGTCATTAATTTGAGATCTTTGCTCATTAGATTTGTCACTAGTTAATCTACTCACAGTTAACTAAATTTAATTTCTGAATGAGGTCTACTTATTTCTGTTATTAAATAATTTCCGTAGTTGTTTTTGATAAGACAAAAATACCAATAAATTTTAAGGAACCAGTAGATCGTCACTTGACTCTTATTTTCAGAAATAGTAGCTTGGGGGCTCAAGAGATGGCTCAGCAGTTAAGAGTGCCTGCTGCCCCTCCAGATGAACTGGGTTCATTTTCTAGGACCAACCAGGGCAGCTAACATCTATGACTCCAGTTGTAGGGACTCTGAGCTCTCTTCTGGCCTCTACAGGCACTATATGCATGTGTTGCCTTTACATACATGCAGGCAAAACACTCAATGTGTAAAAGTTATTAAAAATAATGGTTTTCAGCTGGGCGTGGTGGCACACGCCTTTAGTCCTAGCACTTGGGAGGCAGAGGCAGGTGGATCTTTGTGAGTTCAAGACCAGCGTGGTCTACAGAGCGAGATTCAGGACAGCTGGGGCTACAGGGAGACCCTGTCTTGAAAATGCCAAAAAAAATTTAGTAGTTTTCGGGTTTGGAGAGATAGCCTAACAGTTAAGAGTGCCGACTGCTCTTGCAGAGGATCCAGGTTCGATCCCCAGCACCCACATGGCAGCTGAGAACCGTCTTTGCTCCAGTTCCAGGGGAATCTGACACCCTCTTCTGACCTCTGTGGCATTGCACGACAAGGGTGCACAAACCTACATGCAGACAGTACACTCATACACATACAAAAATAAAATCTAAAAAAATAGTAGTTTTCTACAACAACCAAATACCCATATTTTCAGAGGAGCTATACCATTACAAAACATAAATTTGTATGTATTATTCCTTTTTTGAGAATACATTTAAACTTTATTTTTATTTTATGTGTATGAGTATTTTGTTCTCATGTATATAATTGCACCACATACATACACTGCCCATGGAAGGCAGAAGAAGGTTCCAGATCCCCTGGAACTGGAGTTATATATGGTTGTTAGCTACCATATATAGTTGGGGACTACACAAACAGCCAGTATTGTTAACCCCAGAGCCATCTCTCCAGTCCCACTTTACAAATATTTTTGTAGATGTCCCATTTCCTGCAAGATAGTAATCTCGATGTTTAGCTCATCCATGACAGTAGTTTTTGTGTGGAGTTTCTTTTGAATGCCTTGCTTCTTCTCCTTTCATGAACTAGATGAGGACTGGAGAGATAACTCATGGAAAAAGTATTTGCTGTGCAAGCATGAAAACAAGATTGGGACCCTCAGAACTCATGCAAACTTGTATGGGCATAGCAGCCCACCTACTGTCCCATCACAGGGAGAGGGAGAGTCAGGGAATCCCCAGCGAGGTTGGTTAGCTAGAAAAACTGAAAGCATGAGCTCTGGGTTCAGCCAGAGACCTTACTTGAATATTTAAAGCTGAGAAAGATAAAGTTAGCCACACTTTGGGTTTCTAATTTGGTCTTTCATATGCACAAATACATATGTGCACACACACATAGGCATGCACACATGCAAACCCATGACCCCATGTGAACAGATATATACACATATACTCACATTGCACACACCTTTGCAAGAAATACAGCCCAAACAACTATATTATAGATCGATCTATCTTTCATGAGACATCATTCCCTCCAGAAAATCCAGCCATGTGACCCTTTATCAATGAACTACTCTCAAATTGTTTGCTTTTGGAATGTATCTCTTAGCATTGACAAGCTAGATTCCATTGTTTCCATTTGTATACCCTCTATTTATAAATCCGGAAGCTATAACTCCCATAATTACTAAATATTTTGGTTGTAGCCAAAACTTTTTTAAAATTTTTTATGTGTATGAATGTACTGTCTACATGCAGGTCTGTGCACCCGTGTCGTGCAATGCCACGGAGGTCAGAAGAGGGTGTCGGATTCCCCTGGAACTGGAGTTCTCCTGGAATTGGAGTTACAGACGGTTCTTAGCCGCCATGTGGGTGCTGGGGATTGAATCCGGGTCCTCTGCAAGAGCGTTCGGTGCTCCCAACCGCTAGGCCATCTCTTCAGCCCAAAACTTTTAAATTAAGGTCATGAACAAAACTAATCTGTGGAGATTTCTTCTGTGGAGTTTTAGATGTATCAATATTTTGGATAACCTGATTTTTAGTGGTTGGAAAATTGGATATCAACACTAGAAGAGATCAAGAGAGGCAGAGAGATCCAGGCCTGTACAAAGTATAATTTGGGGACACTTAAACAGAGAAAGATGTTTTGTGTGGCAGTGAGACATGTGTATCCAGAAATGTCATGCCAAGAGGAATGCCTTTGGCTAAGGGAGATAAAGGCAGGTTAGAGGCAATCAAAATGTGTTTGACCTCTCTCAGAACCTGCCAGATGTCAGTTAAGAAACCAATCAGACACCAGTGACCACTATACCATTTGGAATATTTATTATTTATTTATTTATTTATTTATTTATTTATTTATTATGTGTATGAGTGTACTGTCTGCATGTAGGTTGGTGTAATGCCCTGGAGCTCAGAAGAGGGGCGTCCAATTCTCCTGGAACTGGAGTTAAAGATGGTTCATAGCCGCCATGTGGGTGCTGGGAATCGAACCTGGGTCCTCTGTAAGAGCAGTCTGTGCTCTTAACCACTGAACCATCTCTCCAGCCCCAGCCCCGAACATCTTAATAATATTTTTGTCCATAATATTTTTGTCCAATAGGTTTGGGATGTATACCAGGGTAACTTGGTCAATACAAAGTTAGATACAACAAAATTGAATATAGTCATGTCTAACTTTGAAATCACCAAATACTCCTGGCTCATGATTCTGTAACTAACATTCCATAGAAGGGATGATGAAGAGCTTCCTAAAAGAAATGTTGTAGGGGTTAGGTGCTGTACTACACACCTACAATTCTGATGCTTTGGAGGCTAGGGTAGGAGTTAAAGTCCAGCAAGTAGAGAGGGGAGGGGAGAGGATGGGAGGGAGGGAGGGAGAGAGAGAGAGAGAGAGAGAGAGAGAGAGAGAGAGAGAGAGAGAGAGAGATTTGGGTTTTATAGAGCAATGACATCTACTGCACATGTTTTTTTCAGTGTGGACACCAAGCTCTTCACTGTCATGTTGAATGGTTTTCCATTTCTGACACCAGCCACTTCCATGTGACTTCTTTATTAGGCTTAGAAAAATTTCTCTTCCTCTCCTTCATTCTTTAAAATACTTTGGGGGCTTAGTTGGTATTGCATTTCCTCAAGTGTAGTTTTGAATATATTACATGTGAGCTGCCTTCCAGGAGGTGTTCTTCCTCCCTGGACCAGGCCTCATAGAACCAGGGTCTAAGCTCTGGTAGGAAGGGGGAGGATTTGGAAGCAAGGCACAATAGAATAGGAGAGAGAGAGAGAGAGAGAGAGAGAGAGAGAGAGAGAGAGAGAGAAACTGGGAGCAATTCCATAAGGGAAATAACTTGGTTTATTGATGTAATCCAGGGTTTTTATACAAGACCTTGTGGGGGTTGGGACATACAGAATTGAGGGTTGGGACATGCAGGGTTTCAGGCAATACACTCCAGATCACTACAGGAATGTGACGATGCTTTGCCCAAAGCATAAAAGACAGTTGGCCCCAGGTAGGTTTTCACAGGCAAGCAGGGAACCAGCAGGAGCCCAGGCTTGGAGGTTGCTTGCTGACTCTCTAAGTGCTTCTGCTAAAAGAATCCTTACACTCAAGTACACCCATTCTAGGTCTGCTGAGAAGTTGAAAGATCTTGTTGAAAGATCTCTTGGCTGAGGTTGTCAGTTGCTTTCCACATGTATGTTTATTTCTTCTGTGAAATGGCCTTGAACTTCATCAGGGATGTAAAGTTGTATGAGTTGTGTACACTTTATAATTGCTACAGACCACAGTAACCTAATTAATGAGTAATTAATAAAAGGAGGAATTGGTAATAAATAACAGGTAGTATGATTGATACTTAATATGCTGATACATAAATTAAATATCATGGGTGTTTCTCAGTAAGAATAAATAAGGCTCCCTGAACGGTGTTTCCCCTCCTCCTTCTGAACACAAAATTACCCTTTTTCCCTAAATCCTCTCATTTAAATACGGAGACAAAACAGCTCCTGGACATATGAATTTTGATGATCTGTAAAAACAAAAGAGAAGAGCATGTGTTAATCCAACATTAGAGTATTCTTGAACTTTATCCTTTATCCTTGGTTATATTTTTGCTATGTAAAGTTTACAGCTTTTTATTATTTTTTATAATTTGTAGAATGACTTGGTTGTTACTTTTGCAAGAACATTATTCAGTTGTTCACTTTGCATTTATTTTTGTTTCAGGAAGGAAAGAGGTAGGACTCATAACAAACAGTATGCATGTAGATAAGAGCGATTGTAATCCTGAACATGAACAAGTAGACCTCCAGACAAGGAGGTTAGAACCACCTAATTAACAAAGTCGACCATCAGAAGTCTTACTGGATAGATGCTTGAAATTCATCCTGATCTCCTTATTCATACCCTCTGCCTTTATTTTAAGTTAAATTTTGTATAACAAGACAAAAGAGCAATGTCAAGCCATCTTTATCTCCTTGTACCTTACCATGGATCAGGGGAAAGTTGTGAGAAATTATAAGGAAAGAGATGAAAGGATTCTGATTATCATTCTGTGTCTCTGCTTCTGTGTATTGGTCTGTCTCTCTTTATATATTGCTATTTTAAACAGCGAAATAGAAATCTTAGGTGGATGAAATAAAAGTTTGCAATTTCCTTCTTTGTGTTTTCATTCAAGAAGTAGTTTGGGGCCAGCAAGATGGATTAGAGGTTAAAGTCGAGTCCAGGAAGCAGAGTTCATCCCAGGTACTCACATAAAGCTAGGAGGGAAACAACTTCACAACTTTATCCTCTGATATCCACAAGATGGATAACAATAAATACAGACAGACACACACACAGACACACACATATGTCTATTTCTACCTATTATTATTCCTACTATTAATTGATAAAACATTTCTGGATTACATTTTTAGCATGATTAAATTTCATCTGGGGAAAAGCAATGGCATTTGCAACACCAAGAAGTAGAGGAGAGTGAAACTGAGGGCGGGAGAAGGTTTAGTGTACTGTTCAGTGTCTCAAACTGTACTGCCCATATAGGCTGTTTGAACAAGTCAATAAATGAGGAGCCCCATTCTCTACTCTAACTTGCTGTGTCTTGAATGGTCACTAGACACATGTGACAGGTGGCTACCATTTCTACAAGTCTGCTCATTTCAGGTAAGTGAAACCCACCTAGCTCCTCCTTTTCCTCAGATTTCTTCAAATATTCACTGCATTAAGCTCCACTAGCAAATATATTATCCCACCCAATAGATTAGGTAAATATGTTTGAATGAATGGGAAGATGATGCCTTAGTGAGGTTTCTGTTGCTTTAATTATACACTGAGCAAAAGCAGCTTGGGAAAGAAAAAGTTTTATTATGTCTTCCATCATTGAGGTGATCTAGGTTAGGAACTCAAGCAGAGTGAAGCAGAGACCATGCAGGAATCCTGCTAACTGGTTTGTTCCCCTAATTTGCTCAGCTAGTTTTCTTTTTAAAAAATATTTTATTCTTTATTTTTATGTGTGCGAGTATATTGTATGCATGTGTGCAAGTGCACCGGTGTCATGCAATATCTTTGGAGGTCAGAAGAGAGCATTGAATTCCCCTGGGACTGGAGTTAGGGACAGTTGTTAGCCACCATGAGGGTTCTGGGAATTGAACCCAGCTCCTCTGCAAGAGCATTCAGTACTTTTAACTGCTGAGCCAGCTCTTTAGGCCCACAGCTCATTTCTTATATGTTTCAGGCCCACATACCTAAGGATGATGCACCCACACTGGGGAGGGTCCTCCTACAATCCCAATCAAGAAAATACTCCATAGACATGGTCACAGGATAATCCAGTGAAGATATTCCTCAGCTGAGGATTCCTTTTACAGCTGTCTCCAACTTGTGTCAAGTCGATAGAGACTAACCAGCCCAGACAGAATGGCAAATGACAGGCTTGGGGAAAAGTCATTAAAATATCAGAATATATGTGTTAGGATAGCTTATATCAGGATGAGGCTTCACAAGATGATTTCTAAGTGAACTGTTAATATTCTCAATCTAATTGATGCTTGTCCCTCACCCCACACTGAACTACGCTGCAAAGTCCTCCTAGAATTGTAACTTCCTTTTTTGGTATCATCTTCAGTAATTTTCTTGACAATTATACTGAGGGGCACTGTTTTCTTTCTTCCCTATGTAGACACACAGTTTCTTTCAATAGCATTTAAAAAATGATCTATAATCTTGTTAGGAATTCTTACTGAATTTAGAGAAGATACCTCAAAGGAAATACAGGAAGATGCTTATCTAATATACCCTAAAGATAATCTTGTAAAATCCCATTGAGAATTCAAACTGCATTTACCATTTTCTTTACTATAGCAATATTTCCCATTTGTGCCAACTATAGTATATTCTTTACTAGTATGTTGAGATATGAAATTATTACCTGACTTTATGAGGTTACAAAGTTCTAATTAATTCCTCAGAATGTGTTATTTCTATTTAGAAAGAGAGAAGAGACAGAGAAGATAGAAAAAGCTGGGGAGGAGGAGAAGAGTGAAACCCTTCTCAGGGTTGAACATACTATCTCCCAGTTGTTTAGCAGTAATGCTGCCATTTCTATTCAATAAACTGTGATAGATGGGAATTAATTTACCTGCTACTAGAAAACTACTAATACCTAAAACTTCATTCTTCCAAAGTTTAAAGCCAACTGGTGTACCTTAAGAATGAAGAGCAAGTAGTCCTTACGAGCCTTTCATAAATAATCATTTAATTACTATCAGCATTCTTTAGCAATTATCTTAAAGCACACACTTGAATCTTTCAAACATTGTGGTTCCAGAATTCCAAAAATGCATTCTTTCAGTCATTTTCTTGTTGTAGCTTCTGTTTGTCTCCTAACTTCTGTGTTACTCAATTTCTCTAATGTCAAATAAGCAATGTGAATGGTAAGTAAAAATCAACTGTGGACACATGACATTATACTAAGGACATCAAGTGGACATTTTCCTTGAAACTCACAATATACAATATGATTAAATTAGTTAAGGGAATAAATGCTGGCAAAAATGTTCTAGTCAGTTATTAAAGGAATGAAAGGTTAACATTTTTTTTTTCTTACTAGTGGCTATAAAAACCATCACAGAGTTTTCTATCTCATCTTGTCATCTCTTTTGGTATATCCCAGGATAAAACACTTGAAAATGAATGGATTAAAAATTAGACATGTATTGTACCCTACTCAGAGTTAGGTGTTTATGGAGAATCTGATCCTTTAAGAAACAATCTACATAATGAGGCAATTTCTTTGTTCTGTAAAATAGAAGATAAATTGTAATTCTGATGACACTGCAAAAATAATGGCTAGCTGTAAGCACATTTCTATTTTCTGAAGTAAAAATTGTGACCCTACGTCTTTGAACCCAAGTCCTGTGCTCTCTCTCTCTCTCTCTCTCTCTCTCTCTCTCTCTCTTTCTCTCACTCAATATGATGTTTATTATAATAAGACTGTTTTCTTTTCATTTGAAGTTAATGTTTAAATATCAAAAATTTAAAAACAAGCATAAAGTTTCGTTTACTTTCATATAAATTAGCATCTAGGATGTTCCATTATCTCAGAAAAACAAAGCTTATTTATGTGGGAATTAAAATTAAAAATGATTCAAAATTGAATAAGAACAGAGAGTTTTCAATAGAAGAATTTACCTGCATCCTAAGTGTTTGCCCTGATGATTCAGACAAGACATGGAAGTCCTTATCCTGTGTTTTAATAGTGACAGGTCCTGTTGTTTACAAGAAACCCTGTTGGGCCTCTGGATGTAATGAAGAATAGGACATATTCATGACCTTCCTTCTCTGACAGATGGATAAACAATATTTTATCACCATTATAGCAAAATGTCAACAGAATGATCCAGGAGATACTATTTTGAATGGGTTAATTATTAAATCTTTGTGGGAGGTCAGGGACATTTCCCATCAGAGAAACAATAGCCATTTCTTACTCATGAGGAGTATGTTCCAAAACCCATACTGCAGAATGGAAACTGTGGGTGGCATAGATTATTACTGTGAAAGTCAGCTTTCTGTTCCAGAATGCATGAGGCCATCTTAAGTAAAAGAGTAAAAAAAAATATTTTTACTTAGTTTTGGAAGTCTCTTCGTGGTTGACCCTGCTGATTGGTCCTATGGTGAGTGGCTCATCATGCCTATGACCACATCATGGAGCAAGCCACTGATGTCATGGAAATGGGAAGCAAAGACCAAACTGTCATGGTGCCACTCCCAGTGGTGGCCCTAAACCTCCCAATGGAAATGCCTCTTAAAGTCTTACTGCCTTCAAACAGTAGCTAACAGAAGGCCAAGTTCATGACCCATGGGTGTTTGAGGACCTTTCCAGATCCATAATGCAGCACTGATACACATTGTGATGTTTTATTAAATACCTGTAAAAAAGCTTGTTTTATCAGTTAAGCACCATAAGAGATTAACAACAATAACTGATAAGTATGGCAATTATAACAGTTATGCAAACACTATCTCTTTCCCTGTGTCTCTTTGTCTCTGTCTGTCTCTTGTGATGTATGCGGTATGTGTGTGTGTGTGTGTGTGTGTGTGTGTGTATCTGCCTGTCTGTCTGTTTCTGTCTCTCTTGCTGATTGCTCCTGATTGTACTATCATAATAGTTTTGAAAGTGGCTGGAAAGATAGCCCAGTGGGTAAAGTACCTATGGTTCAAGCGTGAAGATCTGAGTTAGATTGTACAGCACCCACACAAGCCACATATCCTGGAAAACAGGGAAGGATGATCCCTGAATGTCTTTGGTTAGCCAACCTACCCATATCAAAGAGATCCAGCTTTAGTGAGACCCCATCTCAAATAATGAGGTGCAGAGTGATTGAGGACGAAACCTGATATTGACCTCTACCTTTCCCATCCACACACACATGCATGCATGCCTACATGCATCTGCTCCCAAGAACGCAATCACCACACACTACATACATACACACACACATACACACACATACACACACATACACATGCACATGCACATGCATACACATATATACATGCACACACAAGTGCACACACAAACACACACACACACACCACATTATAAAAAAGAATAGATTCACAACAGTAGTTATCCATTGGTAACTGAAGCCATGGAAGTAAACCCACAGAGTGTGAAGTACTCTTCTTATGATGATAGGTATTGAAGGAGAACAAAATGCTGCTTTCAATTGTCTGCCTGTTTCAACACCAAGGATGATTTTTGTTTTATTATGTTCTCTTTTATGAAACAATTACATGTAAAAATGGTTTTCAGCCGGTCCTGGAGGTACATGCCTTTAATTCTAGCACTTGGAAGTAGAGGCAGGCAGATATTTGTGAGTTCAAGGCCAGCCTGGTCTACATAGTGAGTTCCAGGCTGTTTGGGCTACAGGAAGACCTTGTCTCAAAGACAAATAAAAATGGTTCTCATTAATTTAGGATGGGTAGTATACATGAATACAAGTGTCCATGGAGGCCAGAAGAGGGTAATGGATCCTAGGGAACAAGAGTTATGGAGAATTGTGAGCCACCCATAGTAGGTGCTAGGCAAGGAAACGTACACACTCAACTGCTGAGCCATCTCTCCAGCCACTGTGTTATTTCTTTATCGCATAAAATAAATATAGTTGTCGACATATATGACCTTAGCTTGGTGAATGGTTAAATACCTTTATTGTCTTCATTCACAATAATACATACATAGTGTATTTATTTGACAAAAAACATACAAAGAAAAAGAAAAGCCTCCCTTTATGTTGTTAATATGTCATTTATTGTATGGGAGAGGTTGTTTGGTCACTGACAAATCAGCCTTTATGTGGCAAATCTGGAGGATTCTGTGATGGAGAAGTAATCACAAAGTATAGTTGCTTGCCCGTAGTGGGCATTGCAGCTATAATATACCTATAAAGACCATTTAATTAGTTTACCCAACAGCTGCCTTATCACCAGTGAATATTAAGCCAAATTTGACCAAGAACTCAAAAACATAATTTAGTTTGTAAACTATTGGAAACCAGTAGGGGAGAAAGTACTTTCTGTATACTCATTTTTAAGTATTCATGTTATTGAACCAATCCCCCTAAACGCATAAATGACAACATAATATTCAACTGTAACAGTTGGTGGAAGCCATTTTAAGTAGCAGTTTAACAAACAGAGATGAATTTTAATTTGCAATGCCAGTTGAGCTGTAATAAAAACTAGTATTCCAGCTGTGAAAAAAAAAATACCACACAGCTTGGTTTAGAGTTATTTACAGATTTTTTTTTTCGCACTTTACAGTACAATGAAACCATCTTGTTTCTATCCACAGCAGAAGTTTGTTGAATCCAAAAATATGACTTAGTAAATGTTAAAGGCGTGCCTCCTTAGGGAAATAACAATATTGTTGTTGTATTAGATTACAGTGTTCAGTTTGGTACAAGTTAACTTGGAAGCTCAATGTGTTCTAGTGTTAGCACTCTTTCAGAAATTGCGAAGATTATTTTAGAGTGCATGGAAAAATCTGGAACTGTTACTTTTCAAATTAATAGAAAACAGGTATTTTCAAACAGTGCAGTTCACACAAATGCATTTTCACAGTCAGTGCTTACTTCCTGGGTTAACATAATGTTAACAAAAATATCAACTTGTCATTTATCAGGAAAACACAGTACAGAAATTCACTCGTATCTTCAAGAGTGAGCTCTAATGATTCTAACACAGAAACTTCTGTAAGCCTGTCATATTTCCCCAATGGTGGCCTCACTTGGAAACAGTAAGTTCATCTGGGCACTTGGGTCCTGTCACTACTTGAAAATAATTATTCACAGAATTCTATGCATATTTTTCAGTAGAGTTTCATTTTTTTAATAAAGGAGATGATGGTGACTTGACAGACGGCTCATAAGTAAAGTGCATGAAAAGCTGAGTTCAGATCTCCAAAACCCATGCAAAAAAGCAAGGCATGGTGGCATGCACTTTTGATAGTAGCACTGTGAAGGTAGAGAGAGCCTGGAGTGGAGGGTAGGGTCATTGGTCAGTTAGTCTAGCCTACTCGAGATCCAAGCTAGTGAAAGACTATGTATCCAAACACAATACAGGGGCTCAGGGATGTAATAGCTCAGTGAGTTAAGGTGCTTTGCTACCAGGCTTGATGATCTGAGTTCAATCCTTGGGATCTACATAATAGGAGGAGAAAATGACTCATGCAATTTGTCCTTTGACCTGCACATGCATGCCATGTACCCTATGTACAAACTAAAATTAAATTATAAAGATAGATGGCCTCTGAAGTAGCATACCTGAGATTGAATTCTTATCTCCATGTATACATGTAAACATGCACTTAAATGTACAGGCACCCAGAAACTCACACATAAACCCAAACCCAAACAATGAAAGTAGTGAAATATCTCCAAGAAGAAAAAGAATAATATCTAACACCAGGGGAGAATCTAATCTTTGTACTCTGAGGAACCTGGGGTACAAAAAGGTACTCTGTAGAACAGACTGGGGAGACTTTGGGGACATGACTGCTAAGTGGAAGGGTAGAATAGAGAACATGCTTTCATAAGAAATAGATTTTGGTCACACAGTGGAAGAACTCCAGAGAGGATGGATGAGAGAAGGAAAGAAAAAAGGGAAGAAAGGATGGGAGGAAGAGGGGCTGGGATAGAAAGTACTAGAATGACATGGGATACAGAAACTTAGCAGTCATGAGTGGCAGACAGGCCAAAGCACAGAATGCAAATTAGAAGAGCTAAGGGGAAGAGGCACATAATAGAATGGAATGTTTAGGTAGTTTTGTTTTAGGTACAAGGTGTAATATATCACCATCCCATTTATTCAAGTAGTATCAGAATTCTAAGATTTCTTCAGGAGAAGAGCCAGTGGTGGTCCGGGGTCAGGCAAGCTCCTAAAATTCTGTTTATCTATGTGGCACTCCACAAATATAAATCTTTATTTAGGTAGAGGGTAAACTTTTGATATATGGCTTAGCTAAACCACCTTACGTACACCTCCACCATGTTGTATCCAATGACAGAGTACAGGGATCTTTTATTTCCCTTTGACATCATTGTCCTGCACAGGTGACAGGTGTGTGAGGAAGGAAAGGATATACAGGTACATTTTTCTCAAAACTTGTAGATTGAGTTCCTTTTTGTCTTTTTTTTTCCTTTTGTTTTTTTTTTTTTGGTCTTTTTCGAGACAGGGTCTCCCTGTAGCCCTAGCTGTCCTGGAACTCACTTTGTAGACCAGGCTGGCCTTGAACTCACAAAGATCCACCTGCCTCTGCCTCCCAAGTGCTGGGATTAAAGGCGTGCACCACCACGCCCAGCTACTCTCACTATTCTTAGATATTATTACTTTAGTGAAGTGGCTTTTTACCTTTCAGCACATTTGGATTTACAAACACAACATCTTCAGTTTTATTTGCCTTAAAAACTGACATGATAACAGTGCATTTGAGATTACTTAATTCCTCAATACAGTGTCAGTGCAAAGTTTCCATGTAACAGTCATGTAACAAAGGCCCTTATACCCTGTAATGAGACCAAATGAAAAATCTGTGGGCTACATTGGAAGGATATCTGATGTGGGAACCAAGTAAAGGAAAGCTCTTAAGAGAAGGCTGTGGAATTGAAACTGTGCTTTGTAGAACAGGAAGGCCCTGTGGACAAGGGTGGCAGGCAGAAGGGGGGGGGTGCCTGCAGCCTTATCTGCATTCTTCATATCTCCCTGGAGACAGGCTGTGAAGGCACACTGCTTCTAAAGATATAGAAACGAGGTACAACACACCCCTTTCCTGCATCCTACAGGATGTGTAGTCTGACAGGTGTGAGGGTTTGTGTGGACAATGGCTTTATTTGAAACAGGAACTATCATGTAATAGAGGGTTGCACTACAATTTTTTGGAGATCAAAAGACAATCTCAGTACAAAATCAGTGCAGAAGAGGATATAGGATATGGGCAGAGAAATGCCAGTACAGATAGAAAATAGATGTCAAATTTTAAAGCTCAGAGAGCCAGGTGTGTGGCACAGGCCTTAGTCCTAGGACCCAAGAAGCAGAAACAGGTGGATATCTGTGAGATTGAAGACAGCCTGTTCTACATAGCGAGTTCCAGGCCAGCTGAGGCTGCAGGCAAAACATGTCACAAATAAACAAAAGCAATTTTGAGGGAACACACTGACCTTTATACTAGGTCTCTGCAACTTTTGCACATCCCAAATTATCAGGAAATAGAGCTGGTACATAAATAAAATGGTAATTATACAAATTGTTAATTCAAATCATGTGACAAAGACAACTAAATGTGTCTGTCAAGCGTTCAAGATAATCCATTCATAATAGGAAAATAACAGTGAATCATCAGACAACTGATTGGTGAATGGACAAACACAGCAAAAGAATTGGAAGGACTTTTGGGCTGTTGTATATATTTCATCAGAATATATAATAGAGGCTTGAGACTGTGGTAGGAACTGTAGAGGATATGCACCCCAATGTACGCACAGCTTTATTTTCATATACGGATGTGGAAATGGGTGAGGCAGCCTGAACTGGGCTGGCCACCCAGCTTCTTTTTACCTAAATTTCTCATTTTTGAGGCTGGGAATAAACACTTCTTAGAGTTTCTGGCATATTAGTGAACCTTAGACCTTTTTTAAAAGTAACATTTTACTTGTACTTGTTAATGAAGTAGTGATGTATGTATAAAATATTTTAAGGGGCTGGAGAGATGGCTCAGCGGTTAAGAGCACCGACTGCTCTTGCAGAGGACCTGGGTTCTATCCCCAGCACCCACATGGTGGCTGAGAACCGTCTTTAACTCCAGTTCCAGGCGAATCAGACATTGTCTTCTGACCTCCGTGGCATTGCACGACACGGGTGCACCAACCTGCATGCAGACAGTACACTCATACACATAAAAAAAAAAAAATTTAAAATGGTTTTGTGGAAAGAAACAAATTGCTTTTTATAAAGACAACAAAGAGAAAAGATGTGATTTATATGATGATGTTTGTGTGTGTGTGTGTGTGTATATGTGTGTGCATGCATCTTGGGCATGCTAAGGGTTAGGGATTTGTTTAGACTAAGCACATACACTATCACTGGCCATATTCCATATGCAGTGATTTGAAAATCTAGAGCTTGGGAGATGGCTCTGTGGTTAAGACACTGGCTGCTTTTGCAAGGGACACAGGTTTGGTTCCAGGCAACATCTTTAACTCCAGTTCCAGGGGATCTGTCAACTTCATCTTGCCCTTACAGGCATTCATTACATGACATGGGTGTGTTTATATACATGTAAACGAAACATGCAAAAGCATAACTGTCACCTCAAAGGGGTTAAGGGATAGTTTACTCCAGAACCAAGTATAAGTGACCATGGCCTAGAAACATTCATTCAGTTAATTGCCAATTCTATATTCCAGTGTAGTTAACAGTTACATTACAGTTCAGTTTTATAGTAACAGAACAAAGAAAAGTCATAAATCAAGACTTTTTTTGTCTTTTTGAGACAGGGTCTCCCTATAGCCCCAGCTGGCCTGGAACTTGCTCTGTAGACCAGGCTGGCCTTGAACTCACAGATATCAGCCTACCTCTGCCTCCCAAGTACTAGGATTAAAGGCATGCACCACCATGCCCAGCCATATCAAGACACTTTTTAAAAAAATTTTATTTTCGTATGTGTATGAATGTACTGTCTGCATGTAGGTCTGTGCATCCATGTCATGCAATGCTGCGGAGGTCAGAAGAGGGTGTCGGATTCCCCTGGAACTGGAGCTAAAGACGGTTTTCAGCCGCCATGTGGGTGGTGGGTGCTGGGGATTGAACCCGGGTCCTCTGCAAGAGCAAGAGCAGTTGGCGCTCTTAACCACTAGGCTATCTCTCCAGCCCGACAATTTTTTTTTTGGTCTTTTTGAGACAGGGTCTCCCTGTAGCTCTGGCTGTCCTGAAACTCACTCTGTAGACCAAGATGGTCTTGAACTCACAGAGATCCACCCGCCTCTACCTCCCAAGTGCTAGGATTAAAGGAGTGTGCCACCACACCCGGCAAGACACTTTAAATACGTTGGTGGATACATTCAGTAAGCAGCTCATAGTAAAGCAGGGTGGTTTCTAGTATAGGTCCCAGATGCTATCTGATGACATTCTTCACATTTTGATTGGTGAGACCCAGTGGTCTGCTAAGTTAATGCATTTTATTTTATTTGTTTATTTTTTAAGGGATTCTAAAATATAAGAGTACAGCTGTTTTCAGATCACAATGACGTTTCTCAGTTTGCCATACAATTAGGTAATTGGTGCTAGCATCCACAGATGAGTGATACCATTTGTCGTTTGTTTTTCCGAGACTGTGTTACTTCACTCAGCATGATATCTTCTAGCTCCAGCCATTTACCTGCAAAGCTCATGACGTCATCTTTCTTTACTGCTGCATAGAACTCTATTGTGTAGATGTATCACATTTTCTCTACTCGTCAGTTGAGGGGGACTTGGCTTGGTTCCAGCTCCTTGCTATTGTGAAGAGAGCTGCAATAAACATGGCGGTGCATGTATCTCTGCAGGAGGATGAGTCTTGTGGGTACATACCCAGGAATGGTATAGCTGGGTCAAGTGGCAAGTTCATTGTAAGTCTTCCAAGGGTTCTCCACACTGCTTTCCATGGTGGCTGTACCAGTTTACATTCCCACCAGCAGTGGATGAGTGTTCCCCTTTCCCCACAACCTCTCCAGCACTTGGTGTCTTTTGATTTCTTGATCCTATCCAGTCTTACTGGTGTAAAATGATGTCTTAAAGTGGTCTTAATTTGCATTTCCTTAATTATTAGCGACGTTGAACACTTTTTAAGATGTTTCTCAGCCATCACTAATTCCTCATTTGTGAAGTCTCTTTTCGGCTCTTTGCTCCATCTATTTAGTGGATCATTTGTTTTCTTTCTTCTTTGTTTTTTGAATAGTTTATATATTCTGGAAATCAATGCTTTGTCAGATGCATTTTATTAGTCACAAGATTGTTAATTTATAAATGAAGGTAGGCAAAGTGTGGCTATAGATGAGGTTAAAACTGTCCCCAGGTAATTTGTGACTAGGTTCTGGATCTGCAACATTCCAAACTCCCCACAGTCATCGAAGACCTAACCAGTTGGCCAGCCTTGCAGGAAATTTAGCTTAGGATGCAAGAGATTTTTTTTCTTGGAACTTTCTTTCACACACTGACTCTGGCATACAGGAGCTTGCAATAACAGTTGCCATCATTTACTGTGGGTTTTCTGGTAGCCTAAGTTCCTGCTTGCATCTTCCCCAGAGAAATCTCTTAGCTTTAGCCTCTGTCAGTTTTCTCTATTAAATGTTTCCTAATCCTGTTTGTCATACTGTTTTTTTCACCATTTGAAAATTTAAAAATTAAGGGCTGGAGAAATGGCTCAGTAGTCAAGAGCACTGGCTGCTCTTATAGAGGCCCCAGGTTCAATTCCCAACACCTGCATGGTGGCTGACAACAGATAGACTGTTACTCCAGATCCAGGAGAATTCAACACCCTCTTCTCACCTCTGTGGGCACTGCATGGCATGAGTGCAATTGCATATATGTACGGAATACACTCATACACATAAAAGTAAAAAATAAAATATTTTATAAAAATTTAAAATTTAAAAATGTATTAATATAACAAGTAATTTTAAAATTGACTTCCTTAGAGTCCTGGCATCTCACTGGGGGCAGATTTTGGGATCTGGGTCATCAGTAATATCTCCCCAGTGTCTAATGTGGCTTCCAGCTTGCTAGGCACTCAAATACTCATTGGATAATGGAATAAATGGAAAGCAAAAGGTAAGTGCCTTTCTCCAAGGGCTATTTTTATACGTGATTTTCCTTTAATATTTTTTCTTCATCTTTCTAATTCAAAATATGTGTGTAACACAGCTCAGGAGGCAGTGCTGACTAGCAGGCCAAGGAGGAGAAAAAGAGGCCACTTACATGTAAATGTATGCTTAACTTAGTCCCTGATGGAGAATACCCAAAGGCTTCTGCCAGCTTCCATAGATTGTAATTTGAAGCCTAATTCAGATAGGTTAATTGTGGGGTAGTGGCCATGTGTGTTGGTTTGTGTGAACAGAGCAGACTGAGAAATGGCTTCTGCTGTCTGCAGGATGAAGTGATGCCTAGCATGCACTTCTCTGGCTTTAGCGTGTCACTACTCAAGGGGAACTTGGAGAAATGGAGACAGTTTTGTGGATATAAAAATAAACAGTCATCGGACCCATTAAATAAAGAATAACTTAAGCTGTATCTGTAGTTCGAATAGAGAATTTTGAAATTGCATTAGGAATTTAGGGGTAGGAGTTGAGTCTGCCTTTTCTTCCTAACCGTGTCTTAACTTTCACATGAGATAACTTGGCTTTAAATGCCCACAACTTTACTTACTGACAGTGATTTGGGGGCCACTTGCTAACCTCTGAAAACTTCAATTTACACTTCTGAAAAGCAGAGATAAAGCTTCCACCTGGCACAGCGTTAAAAGATTAGATAAGATGATCGATGTGAATGGTTTTATTTTGTCGCTTAATAACTCAGAAAATGTGTTTCTCTTGTCTTCAAACTGCATGCAACTGCTTGTGAATTTAAATATTTACAATATGATCCAGCAATTCTGCTCCTAGGTTTTGACCCAAAATACTAATTAAAGCTATATGCCAAAATATAATAAAGGAAGAAAGCATAGAAGAGAGAAAAACTGGGCAGGAGAGGCCAGCACCAGCTGTTTGTCTATCCCTGGGCATGAGTGAGTGGATAAGGGACCTGCAGCTTCACCCATTGGATACGATACTTGAAACTAAACACCACTGAACCACCAACACAGGAAACAATGGACAAAACTCGCATAGGACATTAATTTTTAGAAACTTTTCACAAAAGATTCCATACATGCTACTACTTGATCTATACAATCGTTTATGGTGATGTTAAAATATGGATTGACATATTTAAGAGTGGGGATTGACAGAAGGCAGATCACTGAAGTGGGGCAGATGAAGAAACATGCTCGCAGTGGATGGACATGCTATATTTGCATGGCTGGAAAGTAGGGAACCACAGTTTTGACTTACACTGGTCCTACTCAAGGTTTAGCCCATACATAAAGAACAACCTGGAATTTCTGTTATTAATAGTAAGTCAAACTGTAATTGAGGACTCTAGAATTAAGAGCCCTGCAGGAAATACCATGCTGCAAGTGAGGTTGACCAATCCTAACAGCCTATTTTTCTGTCAAGGGAAAGATCATCTGATTGTTCTGGTAATTGGGCAGACAGCTAAATTTACGTGTGCATTTTCTAGCTTTCCTGCCATTTTCCCTTTGAATTGTTATGGGCAAAACAGATTGAGAATTTGTATTTTACAGTTTTCACCTGCCACAGCACAGAATGAGTTAATTCAGGAGAGTATGGAACTCAGGAATTTTTTACCTAGCAGCTCAGCCTTGAAAAGACAGCAGTGACCGAACTAGAACTCTTACTACAATCTTGTTTCTGGAACACCAGAATTGGGATGCAGTTGCCAAGCCCTAGATTCCTTTGTTCCATGGGAAAACCATCCTGGGACAGTCTCCATTTGATTTAATTCTACCTCTTCTAGTTAGTGTACACCTTAGATTAGGACTTGAGTACATGATGTTATTGCTAGACTATCTTCCTATCTTCCTTACTTTTACCAGGATTTATGTATGCTTTTAATAGCTTAGTACCCCTCCTCCAATGTTATTAGTTCACCTAAAGCTTAGTTCTTAGAGCTGTCTCTCCTGATCTACTTTGTGTGAAGCATATTCCTAGCCTTTTTCACAGGCTTTTCTGAGTAGCATCTATCTATCTGTCTATCTGTCTATCTATCTATCTATCTATCTATCTATCTATCTATCTATCTATCTATCTAAGAGACAAAGGAGAGATTTTTACCCAATCAGAGCTTGATGAGATTTTATTGTATAAGATTCTGCCTTAGAGTAAAGAAACATGCTTAAAAACCTATTCAGAAGTTTTGTGATGCACATCTACAGCAATGCATAAGGTAAATGGTTTAGCCTCCCAGAACCTACACACTGATTTTGCAGTGGCTCAGAGAGCAGGATTGGGGAACAGGCCCTCCCATAATTCACCCCAGTGTCAAGTAAGTTCTTTTTTTTTCTCTAATATCTTTTTTCTCTCAATGAAAGTGAATGTTCAGACCCAGAGCCAGGAGCTCTGGCACAGGGGTTGGGTTAGCCAATGATGAAGGATGAAATACCTGACCATAAAATCCAGAAAAAGAAAAATACAGGGACATGAAGGCCTGGAAGACTTCAAGGAAGACTTCAAGAAAGACTTCAAAACTTCAAAGGCTTGGATTAAACAGATTCTGTGGTATAAGAGAGAACCTTTGTCAGATAAGGCCATCATGAAAGCAAACCAAAAGATCAATGACTTGCAGCAGTAAAGTTGTGCTAGTTATTCATCTCAAGGTCTCCAATAAGATCTCATTTGCTCAGTGTGTTTGTCTGAGTGGTTATCTGCCAAATGAAGGTTCAAGGACTCATGGCTTTCAGACCCCCTTGGCTTGGCACCCTTATCACCTGCTTCATAGAAGGAGGAAAATATGCAGAGGTCATATGGAATTGGACAGTAATTTCTAGCTCTACAATACTGTAAAATATTATGTGGAAAGAAGGCTCAGTCAGTTAATAAAAATGTGTGTTAGCATGAAGGGCTCTTCGGAGGTTGCAAGAATATTTTCCTTGACTGAACTAACAAGGTTCATATTCACTGGGGCTAGCCTAGAAGATTCCCTCCACTCCCATGAACCACGATTCTGTTTGGATCTCTCAAAGACAGCATCACTTCTCTCCGTTCAAGAAGCTCACAGTAGGTTTATTTCTACTAATCCATAAAATAATAGAAAGATTATGTATTCAGATATTAGTTACTAGGTTTAAGAGTCAAAAGATAGCTGGGTAAGAATTAGGGATTAATATCAGAGAAAAAATTAAGTGGCTGAGAGGGAGATGTTGCGATACTTTTCAGATTACCCAGAAAATTATGAAGGCTATGGGAAGATACAGCAGATGAAGTGAAGAAGAAAGGGGAGGGACAGCCAGAGAGTGTAAGTTAGGAATGAGAGGGTAGGTAGATCAGTAGAGATGAAGAATGGGTAGAGAAACGAACAGAACAGATATGAAGTCTGAGGGATACACCAACCAGAGCCATATCATTGGGAAACATTGAAATATTTATGTAACAGTGAGAATTAAGAATGTAAAAATAACAGAAATAACAATAACAAAATACCACATAACAAAAGTACATTAGATTAAAAAATCACAATGTTTCTTTCTTTTGGAGAATTTTGAATTCTTCCTCTCTTGTGTTTTATTCAGCAAACTAACCTGATGTATGGTGGGGGTGGGGATTGAAATTTCCAATCCTGGTTCATTTCTAAAGAAATACATTTGGGGTATGATTGCTACCATGGAGTTTAGAATTCCCTTCCTTTTAGGATTGAGTTTCTGGCACATGTGTATTGCACCGAGCAGTGTAGTTTTCAGTTCCCACAGTGATGATCTTCCTAGCTTGGCAGCACAGCTGTATGTGAAAGATGCACAATGGGAACCTTGCCTGGAGGTGCCTGCCAGCCTCAGCAGGAAATGTGGTAGGAAGATGCTGCAGCCTTGCAGTGCCACAAGTAACCCCAGGCCTTCGCAGCACAGTTTGACCCCTGAGCTCTCTGCCCACCAAGGCATATCTGGCTCTTGTTCCTACCCAACTCCACAACAGCTCTTAGGTGATTGTGGTGCTAGTCTGTGATGGAGGAGATGGCAAAAACCATTGTTTGGCAGACCCCTGCACACTGTAGCTGAATCCCTGTTGTTAGTGATCCAGGTATCTCTACCTCCAGCAGTAGTGTGTGTGGGGGATTGGAATGGGTGGTGTTTAGTATTTCCTGTTTCCATTGACATGGACTGGAGCTACTTGATATGGCTGGGGATGAGTTCATAGCCCCTTCTTCCTACTTCCACATGGAGTTCTCACCTGGTTTAACAAATTCTTAGCTATTTTCTCTTTCAGAAATAAAGTTTCTGAGAATTGTCTTGACTTTTGCTTGCACTGAATTGCATTGTGACAGCTTCTAATCTATCATCTTTCCAGGCTTTTGTTTACAGGAAAAAATAATCTATTTGTATGTTATGTCAACATGTACTAAGTTTCTGTTTCTCTGAATATGGCTTTACAAGCAAATGTTTGCTTTAAGATTCTCTGATGAATGGGTGGAGAGATGGCTTAGTGGCTAAGGATGCTTGCTGCTTCCCCAGAGGACTCCAGTTCTTTCCCAGCATCTACATTGCTGGCTCACAACTGCCTGTAACTCCAGCTCCAGGAGATCCAACACTCATGGTCTCCATGGGCATGTGCACATATGTAGAGTATACTCAGACACATACAAACACATATGTTTTTAAATCTTTTACAAAGATTCTCCAGTAAAAAAAGCAAACATGTTTATTTACAGAAAGTTTTTGTATGAGTTTCCAGAAGAAATAGTCACAGATCACATGTGTCCCATTCCAGTGGGGTCTGAAAGGGATTATAAGCAGAATGTAGTATTCCACCATTTAATTGTTGCCAATGACCGAATTAAGCAATGTGTTCCAACCTTATTATTCAACTACATCTATTTCAGCTGCATAGCAATTTAGTATTTTTTCTATTAAGCTGTATTATTTTCAATATTACCTAATCCTAACAGTTATATGAAAGCATCCTCTCATATTAAGTAAACTCATTTTCATTCTAAGAAGAATAATAATAAAGCCTCAGCTGCATTAATACTAACGGCTTATCTAGCATATTTAGAATAAACACAAAATTGTTTTGATATTCTTTTGTAATTTCATGGCAATATAATAAGGATTAGCATATGAACATTAGACTATAATAAAGTGGAGAATTATAATCAGTCTTATATTTGCAGCAGATCAACCTTTGAAAATAGGTTAAAATGGTCTCTTAAATATAATAAAAATTTAAATGTGTCACTATTTTTTCCTCTGTAAGTAAGTTCTTCTCAACATATTACAGAAAGTAAAAATTATGTTTTGAGTACAGGGCAATTAAGACATCAAATTTGAGAAATGGGAAAGGGACTCATTTTTACATTGTACTATTCATTATCACCTACAGCCATTTGGGGAAACTTCTTACCCACTAGTAAGTTCATAAAGGGAATGCCTATGGTCAATTTAGCATAAGGTCTTTTATTATTTGTTATTTCTTTGCTGAATTCTTTTGTTGTTGATGGGAGGAAGAGGATTTGAGACAGGATCTTACTATGTAAGGGGCTGGATTAAAGCTCACTATGTGAAAGAGGCTGGCCTTGAACACAGGTCTTCCTGACTCTGCCTCCTGAACACTGGAATTAAGGGTGTGCACCATCATGCCTGGCTTTGCTGATCTGTCAATATTGTGTGGTGAAGGACCATGAGTCTTGCCCTTTTGCTGAACAGATTCACTAATTCTTCTTAACATTTCTAGTTCTTGTTAAATATAATTTCAGACTCTTAGGCTTCTGGAATTGCTCTACTAAGAATAATCCTAAACCCAATCCACAATTCATCTCTAATAGGAAGTCCAGATTGCCAGGTTTTGAAGCCAATATGAATGACCACCCTAAGCACTCTCCAGGATACTGCATCAACTGAGTATGAAGCTGGGGGATGTAGGAGGTCTGAATGTTGGGTCCCAAATTAACAAACAAAAAAAAATATATCTATATATATATATATCTATATATCTAATATATATAATCACTGAGGGACATCTGAGTACAAATGCTTGACCATTTATAGCTTAACATATATGGCAGAATCCATTAAATCCAGTGTGGAAGGAGCTATGGGGGGCTCAGATGGGATGGGGGTCTAAATTTGATTAAGAGCTATATGAAATGCACTGAGAATTTTACTTTTCTTACAATGCCAGTCATCAATATGATAAATCCTACATTCATGTTTATTAATTTTTGTGTGTGTTCATGTGTGCATTCATGCATGCAAGTGTCCATACATGTGAGCTTACGTGTGTTTCTGTGTATGTAGAAGCCAGGCATCAACCTTGGGTATATTCCCAGATCACCATTCATCTTATTTTTTGAGGTTTTTCACTGAATCTCGAGCTCACAAGTCAAGGAGACTGGTGTGTACCAAGTCCCAGGGATCTTCCTGTCTCTGCTTCCCGTGCTGAGATTACAGCCAAGTGTGACATGCCTGTCTTTTAATTATAGATTCTAGGGACCAAACTCAGGTCCACATGCTTGCACAGCAAGCAATTCACAGACTGAGCCATCTCTCTATCCCCCCAAATTATTTTTAAAAGCTACTTAAAATTGAAAAATAAAAAATTGGGGGCTGGAGAGATGGCTTAGCAGTTATGAGCACTGACTGCTCTTGGAGCCGACCTAAGTTTGATTCCCAGCACCCACATGAAAGCTAACAACCATTCATAACTCCAGTTCCAGGGGATCTGATGCCCTCTTCTGACATCCTCATGTATTACACAACATGGGGGCACTTACACCTAAGTGGACAATACACCCATACAATTAACACAAGAAAAACAAATAAATTATTTTAATGAAAAGAAAAATTAAAAAATGAACTCCACAGTAAAATTTAACTAAAATTTTTGTCAGGAAAAAAATAGACTCTACAACCATCATGCCTGAGCTTTGACAGTTAATTTGTGTATCTGAGGAACATTTGAAAATTTTTGAATAAGAATGTGTAGAAGCTTCTCTTTTAAAATTTTTTTATTGAACTTTTGTGTATTTCATACAACCTTTCCCAATCAAATCTAGGCCTGTTTCTCCAACCATGCTCCACCTCCACCAGAGTGCATGCATTGTGCCATGTATGTTAAGTCCTGTCTTGCCTCTTTTTCTAAGTCTTTTTTTAAAAACTTTTTTGGTGTAGGAGTTTACTGTTTTAGTCAGTTCTTTGAGCCAATCTTTTGTTGTTGTTGTTCCTCTCAACTCTACACCACTCCAAAACACACACACACACACACACACACACACACACACACACACACACCAATAGCTGCTCTTATAGTCCACTTAAGGAAAAAATTCAGTGTGAGAGAGAATAGACTCTATTCGAAAGAGGGATATCCAAAGAATTATGGACAGTCACAAAGATATTGATCAAAAAACTGGAACACATTGAAGAGAAGTCATGCTCAACATAGCTCTAGATATGTACCTTCCCTTATCCTTAAGAAAAGTTCAGAGGTCCTACCCTCAGGACAAACCCACAGCCCTCACTTGCCTCCAGTTTGCTTGTGGGATTTGGCCAGGCAGTGTAACTGGTTAGCACTGGAGAAAAGTCTCATATTACCACTCCATATGGGTTCCATCTTGAGGGTGATCTGATGTTTTTAAACTGAGCTTCTTTGGAAGACAACAGAGAACAATCACAAATTAGGAGACCAAATTTAACCTGATAAAGCCTCATAGTGAAGGGTAGCCTTAAGAGACAATTACTTAGAGCAGGCGGCCTGGAAAGTGATAAACTGGTCAACTGCAGGAAGTTTGGCTCCGGTGAAATGCCAAAACTAACTTCAGCCATTCTCACTTTTAGAAACATCCCCAGGCAGTTTCTACAATACTGGGGAACTTACAAGTAACCAGGTAACATATCCTCCCTCCCAACTATACTTGTATCCTTATGGAGTCCATTGTTTCTACAGTTCTGAAAAAGTTGGTCTTTCCTTATCAAAACTTTTCGTTAACTGAAAACTGTTAACTGATTTGTCCCTGGTCTGGTTATTGGCTTTTTCCTTGGCATGATGTAATTAGTTTTAAGCTTTATAAACCCTGCCTTGCTTCTCCTCAGGGTAGACACTTCTTTTGGGTATTAGCCCCTCGCTGACTACTGTCTGTTAATAAAGGACTCCTAATTTCACCATCACTATATGGTGTTCCTTTGTGCATCTCGCCATGTATTCACTAAATTGCATCACTTACCCAGTAGCCCGGAACCTGATTTAGTGAACTGATAACACTGATGCCCTGAGCACTAGGCTGGAAGCTGGATAAAGCTCTGGGGCCACCTGTCTGCCTTTCAGTACTGTAGACCCCAATAACTCCAAAATGTTGCTCTTCAGAAAGATGATTCTTTCTTAGAAGTTCTTAAAAGTATGACAACAAATCCTCTGCCTGTACAGGTCTCAGTTCTCTAGCTGTTTCCTATACTCCAAATATGCTTAAAGAATATCCTTCAGCTTAAACATTAGCCACCTCCAGGAATAACACATAGAGACTCTCCAGAGTGTGAAAGACCCTACCTAACTCACAGCGGAGCAGAATGTGGCCAACAGAGGGCTTTTATACACTAAGAAAGGAAGCTACCAAACTGAAGGCAAGTTTGGTAGACAGTCCTCTGCAAGAGCAGCCAATGCTCTTAACTGCTGACCTATCTCTGTAGCCTATTTTCTCTTCTTCTCTAAAACATTCTTCTCTCCTCTCTGTCTTTCCACTTATATAACCTTGCTTTTCTTCTAATTTTTATAATCTTAATTGAGCATTTTTGTTGTTCCATGTTATCCTGTAGGTGTGATATTCTTTTCTCCTGCTTCATCAAGTCTTCTGAGGCTTTCTCTCATCCTTTTCTGTTGATTAGATGAGTGTGCAGTTTCCTTCTTCATTTCTTCCTGTGACCTTTTTAGTTTTTCCACTTCCTTTTGGAGCTTGTCATTCTGTTCTTGTAGCTCCTTGCTTCACTGGTCAGTTTCTTTTTTTCATTTCAGCCTGGGATCTTTTCAGTGTTTCCACTTCCTTCTGGAGTTTGTCATTTCTTACCTCTAGTTCTTTTCTGAGTTTGTCTTTGTCTCTTAGTTCTTTGTTGAGTTTTTCATTCTTCTAGATCTTTCCTGAATTTTTCATTCTCTCCCCTTTGTTCTGATTTGTTCTTTATATTTTTGATTTCTTTGAATATGTCAATGGCTGTTCTTCTAAGGTCCATGTCTTGGTTTTCTTCCAGGGAGATCTTGTTGTAGGGATCTTCTATAGGACTGGTAGAGTTTGGTGTAGATTTATTATGAGCTTCCCATGTTATTTTTTTCATTGTGACTTTGGCATGTGGATTTACTTTTTTGTTTGGATTCTGGTGCTAATCTCAAACGTTAATATGGAGGATTAGTTGGTCACTCACTGTGCTTTCTACTGTTCAGTTCCTTTATGTTGGCTGTGCAGCCTAGACTCAGTAACATTGTGTCCACTGGATTGTCTGCACCACAACTTCACCAGCTTACTGGATTGTCTACACCACAACTAGGCAGTGGGGTGTGGGGAGATGGTTTGCTTCCTTGGCCTGCACACCAGGCTGGCTCCACCCACACCTATCATGCAGGAAGAGGGGCATGGCTAGAGTAGTCTCCCAGTGCTTCCCCACCCACCTGAGTGTGTGCATCTCGCCAAGCATAGATTATTTTTATAACCTGCCACTTTCCTGGAAGTGTTAATTAGTTCTAAGGAGTTTTTGGTGTTTTTCTTTTTTCTGGGGGGGGGGGATCTCCTAGTTATAATATTATGTCATCTATCAAAAGGGATAATTTGACTTCTTTTCCACTTAGTACTTCTTTAATTTCTTTCTCTTGCTTTATTGTTCTAGCAAGAATTTCAACCAGTATATTAAAAAAAGGAGTGGAGACAGTGAACAGCTTTTTCTGGTTCCTGATTTTAAGGTGAGTGTTTCCAGTTTATCTCCACTGAGAATGATGTTGGCGTGTGTTTGTTTTATGCAGATTTAATTATGTTGAGCCATATTTCATACAGTCCAATTCTCTCTAGGTCTTTTAAAACAAATGCATGTTGAATTTTATCAAGGGCCTTCTCAGCATCTACTGAGATGATCATGTGATTTTTGTCTTTTAGTTGATTTATATGATTTACGACATTTATTGACTTATGGAATAATGCTGACTTGTTCGTGGTGGATGGTATTTTGATGTGTGGCTGTCTGAAGTTTTCAACTATTTTGTTGAGAATTTTTGCATCTATGTTCATTAGAGATATGGGTATAGTTTTCTTTTTTTGATTGTATCTTTAACTGATATTGGTATTAGAGTGATAGAAGCTTCATAGAATGAACATGAGAGTTCTTTCTCTTTATTTTCTGTTTTTTTTTTTTTTTAACAATTTAAGTAGTATTGGTTGTAGAGCTTCTTTAAAAGTCTGGTAGACCATATTCTGACGAGGCTGAATTCCCATTAGCTGCTTAGTTCACAAGCTGGGTATCTCAGCAGTCCTCAGTCCACATTGGAAGGTTAAAAAGCTGTACCTCATGTTCTTGAGGGGGTGTCAAAAGCAGTGGCAGCCACAGAGCAGATGCACCTGCCTGTGAGAATTGAAGACAGGCAAACAACAGTGCTCTCTTTTTTCTTTTTGTCTTTACTAAGATCTCAAATTTTATGTCTGCAGTACAGTTTCTCTGGTCTTACTGATTATTTATTTCTGGTTGTACTTTCCTTCTGCATGCTTAAGGCAACACAATTAGCCCAGATTAACCAAGGTCTTGTTTTTTTTTAATTTAATTTAATTATATTATTTTTTTTTTTGGTCTTTTTGAGATAGGGTCTCCCTGTAGCCCCACCTGTCCTGGAACTTACAATGTACACCAGGCTGGCCTTGAACTCACAAAGATCTGCCTGCCTCTGCCTCCCGAGTGCTAGGATTAAAGGCGTGTGCCACCATGCCTGGCAAGGTTTTGTTTTCTTGAAGTCAGTTGAGGATCTGGTCCTCAGGGCACTCTCAGGTTTTTTGTTGGGGGGGGTGGGAGTCCCTTGCTCCTTTCAGCTCCTCATCCATCAGTTCCATCCACTCAAGGACAAAAATCAGGTCTGTGTAGACCCAGCCTTCCCTTTATAAATGCAAGAGCAGACTTCCTCTTTATAGGACTGGATCACCTGGCTTTGTAAGCTCCCCTTATGGCTCTGGCCAAGACCTCCACTGAACAGGAAGATGGTTACCCCACCTCTGCAGGACTTTCAAAGAGCCCCCCATGCATATCCCCTAAGATTGGTTGACCTCTAGGGCAAGGAATGGATGTCAAGTAGTGGTCCCTTAAGCACCCAGAAAGCGCTAAGCTTGCACCAGCCTATTGCATTGCATCTTATATTAACATTGTATCCTTTTGGAAACAAACTGATATAGTTATTTCCATGTTCCATATTTCTTGATTGCATTTTTCCATTTTACCTCAGCTGTATCACGAGGCCAGTGTAGGGGATCAAGCAGGACGTGTGCTTACTGAACTTCATTTTGGGGGACTATGGGAGAGAAAAAAGACCCCAGTGTGGAGCAAAAGTGTAGGATTGATTAGTTGTTTGTGCTTGCCTAGGAGGAGCCTTTGAACACTTCCTTAAGGAAAATATGACATCTTTTAAGGAAAAAAAAACTCCTCCAATTCAAGTGATATGTGTATGTGTGTATGCATATATTTATATGTATATACAACTATGTATATATATGTATATATATACACATATATACATATATGTATATACTGAAGCAATACAAATAGGAGAGAACAATAACAACAAAAGAACTGGAAAAAAATCTCTGGAAAGACTAAGAAAAAGATGTAAGACTAAGAAAAAGATGCAGGACATGTATGGCAGAGTGCAGTGACTCAGGTGGGGTGGGGGGCATTGAAAGGGAAGTGACTTTAGATTTAATTGAAAAATGATGTAAGACTTATGGAAAAAGTTTAATAACAATAAAAAAAGAAAAAAAGAAAAAAAAAGTCTGGTAGAATTCTACTGTAAATCCATCTGGGTCTGTGATGTTTTAAGTTGGGAGGATTTTTATTACTCTTTCAACTTCCTTATATGTTGTGTGTCTGTTTGAGCTTGATTTAACTTTGGTGCTTACCAGGATTTTAGATATATATCAAATTTCTTTTAGGTTTTCAAATTTAATAGCATATAGGTTTTTAAAGTATTCTGTTATAATGTTCTGGATATTTTGTTGTCTATTGTGATGTTTCTCCTTTCTTATCTGATTTTGTTTGTTTAGAGTTGCTCTTTCTTTTGATTAACTGGGTTAAGGGTCTAACGTTTTAAATCTTTTCATAGAACAAGCTCTTGGACTGATTGATTTTTTTGTATTTTTTCCTTGTTTCTATTTCATTAATCTCTGTTCGGATTTTCTTGACTGCTGGATTTAGAGTCTTGAGTTGTAATGTTAATTCATTTACTTGTCCTCTTCATGATATTTTAATGTAGGCACTTAGAACTATAAACTTTCCTCTTAAAACTGCTTTCAAACTGTCCAGGGTGTTTTGTTGTGTTATATTGTCTTTTTCACTTAATTCCAGGAATACTTTTATTTCTTTCTCAATTCTTCTTTTGACCCATTCCTCATTCAGGATTGTGTCGTTTAATCTCCATGAGTTCATATAATTACTAAGGCTTTTTTTTTTCTGTTTTGATTTTAATTAAGCTTTATTGCATTTTTGTCTGATAGAATGTGTGGAATTATTTCAAATTTTTTTATTTGTTGAGGTTTGCTTTGTGCCTGGTATGTGGTCTATTTTCTAGAAAGTTGTATGGGATGCTGAATAGAAAATATTTTCTTTGCTAATTGGGTCAAATACTCAATAGATATCTGTTAGATCTACTTGATGTAGGATATTGTTTAATTCAGATGTCTGTCTGTGTATTCTATGTCCAGTTGGCTTTTCTAATGGAGATTGTGGGGTACTGAAGGCCCCTACTACTGGAGAGTTGCCATTAATCTATGTCTTAGAGTTCTGTAGTATTGTGTTTATAAAGTTGTATGCAACAGAGTTTAGTGCATATGTGTTCATGATTGTAATATTTTCTTGGTTAATTGTTCCTTTGATAAAAATGAAGTGAACTTTTTTTTCTTTTATGATTAGTTTCATTTTGAAGTCTATTTTTTCAGGTATTAGAATTGCAAGTCCTGTTTTCTTCTCAGTGCCATTTGCTTGGAATAATATTGTCCATTCTTTCACCTAAGGTAATATCTGTCCTTGAAGGTGAGAAAGGTTTCTTGTAGACAACAGTAGATGGATTTGTTTCTTACTTCATTCAAATAGCTTCTGTCTTTTGACTGGGGATTTCAGCCCATTTACATTTAAAGTTATTATTGAAAGATATATATTGGCTCCCATCATTTTAATTTCTGTTTCCCTTCTTTGTCTAACTTTGTGTTTCCACAGTTTTATCTTCATTAAGATTCTTTAGGCCCCTTTGGTATAGGATTCTTTCTTTAGGTCTTTGTATTGCTTCAAGTATTCTCTGAAGGGCTGGTTTCCTGGACATGAATTCTTTCAGCCTACCCATGTCATGGAAGATTTTTCTTTGTTGAGTTGCAGTCTGATTCTGTTTGTATACTTGATGTGCCTTAATTGCTTTCTTTTTGTGTATTAAAGCTGGTTGGTCTACACTTCAGGTTCTTCCTTTTGATTTTATATTGGTGTCACCAGATGTGTCTACTCTGGCTACTCAACAATTCTAGGGAAAAAGCTGTTCTCTGGAATCCAAAGCAAGGTAGGTTCAGGTGAGACAAGCAAGAAAGCTGGTCTCAGGAGTCCAAAGGCAAGGTGTGTGTGGGGACAGGCCCTGAAGTCTCTAACAAAGTAGAAAGAAAAACCAAGCTGTTCTGAATGCAGGGGATCAGGATGCACTGGGCAGTCTGGATTAGGATTATTTCTGAATCTGAATGCATCCTGGTGGCCAGTCAGACTAGCAATTCTCCTGTCTAACCCCTAACTTCTTGCTTCACGGATGTTAAAGGAGAAGGTGGGACCAGTCCTGGATTTTTTATTAGGGTGCTTGAGATTTGAGCTTAGATCGTCATGCTTACATAGTATGTGCTCCTATCCAATCAACTATCTCCCATCACCTTTATTTTGAGACAGAGTCATAGTCTCACATTGTACTGCCAGTCTTGCCTGGAATACAGTAAGTAGACAAGCTAGCCTCAAACGAGCTATGTGGCTCCTGCTGGCTTTTAACACATCAGATACCACACTCAGCCTGCAATGCTCAGACAACACTTAAAATCAAGAGGTTTTTGAACGGGAGTGAGCCAGCCTGTGTAAGGCTGAAACCCCTTCCATAAAAGTAAAAACAATAATTGTTTTTCTTCAATGTAGAAACATACAAGTATCATTTTGGTGCTTGTAAAAAAAAAAAAACTCGCTCCCTTTTAAAAGCATTTATCATCCTTCAATGTTTGAGAAGCAGGACCTGAGTGTCCTGTGAATTATAATCACATCTCTTCCTCTTAATTTAATATTTTCTGAGCCTAAACAGTACTTTCCAAGGCTGGTCATGCACTGCACAATGACTGTAGGCATCAGGGGAGAGAAACTTTTGACAGTGTATAGTTAAGGAATTACACATTATAAATAATCTAGAAAGAAAAAAAATTCTTGAAATAATCCATAGGCATTAAAAAGACTCAAAAGGCATGTTGATTTTTTTAGCTACTATGATTTCACATCAAATTAAAAGCTGTTAATATCTGTCTTTCTTTACTGTTTCTGACTCTTTCCATGTACATATATACATATATATGCATGAGTGCATACATATATACATACATGTACACACATACATCTATATGTGTTAATATATGTGCTTATCAGCGATGTTTTCTGACTACATGTTCAGAGCACTAGGGAGGCAACAGAAACTCAAACATTTTTGTTTTGTTTACAATGTAATTAACTTTGTGACTAACTTCCCTTGATATGATTACTGCAAAATTTAAATGAATATGTATTTTAGTTGTTTTAACTTTCCCTCTTAAAACATATTCTCATGTCTAAAACTTGTTCTTGCTTCAAAAAGGAAATAAAGAATGTGCAAGTAGTTTAAAGAAATCACAAACTGCCAGTTTGAATGTGTGGAATTTTAACTAACAGATATTCAGCTTATGCCTCAGACTAGCTAATGCGCAGCTCAAAATTGAAAGAGCCATAACAGAATTGATTTCCTCAGCATGTCCACCTCACCTCATCCACCTTCTCAGTTTTTCCTTCTTTTCTGAATTGTACTTACATGGCTCAAACTAAAAATCCAAGATATTCTAGATTCCATTTTTACTCTCATCTCCAAAACGAATTCTTCAGAAAGTTTTCTTTAAATTGTGTTCAAAATGATGGGAAACAGCTCTGTTAACTTCAGCACCCCAACGCCACCTTGGTCTAAATCCTGGCCATGTTTCATAACTTTGACTCTGTGTTCCCATGGCTCTCTGTCAGTCTCCTAAGATGCACCGTACATAGCAGTGGCCATTTTAAATATGACTTAGATGGCTCCATCCACTTCCTGTTGCCCTACGAATCAGTTGTAAACTGATCATAGATGATGAGGCTGGATCTGTTCTTCTGTCCACACTCTCTGACATCTTACTTTTGGAGCCATATCTTTTCCCAGCCTCCTGGGTTCTATCTTCTTGCTATCAGGCACTCTGGGCTTCTTTCTGACATTGAGCATTGTAATTCTCAGCATTATAGCCCTTCCCAGAATTAGGATAGTTACTTTGTTCTTACTCAGATTTCTCTTAGATTTTACTTCCTCAGAGAAACTTTTGACCATTCAACCTACATGACTGAACAAGATGTGTTTTTAAATTGCCCCATTTTAATTACTTGTAGAACACAAATATTTTGGTGTACATTTTCATCATGTATTTCTTGTATAATGACATCAACCCTAAGAAAATAATGGAGCAAAAAGAGTATTTACAACTCACAGGATTTCCTTATGAACCAGACCAAATCACACAGAGGAAGAAATGTTAGTAAGAGGCACCAGCTGGCTGGCAACTATTGGTAACCCATGGCTGCTGGAGAGCGAGAGCTAGTTTTCTTGGAGAGTGTGGCTTTCTGGGTAGGTTAACAGGGCTCCAGTGGGTGGACCCACCTTGAAGTGCATTTGGGATGCAAATTAGACTCAGTAGGTCTCTCCAACATACTCCTCATGTTTCATTAACCTGGTGATGCTACTGGTATCCCAGTTTATTTGCTTAATACCAAAACATTCCCAATACACTATAGTAACAAATGTTCAGTCATCATTAGTTATTTTCCCACTGTTTTTATTGTCATTATTTTTATTTTTATTTTTTGACCCTACAAGATCAAATATATAATATATATTAAAGCACACAATTTGGGCTGGAGAGATGGCCTAGCGGTTAAGAGCGCCAACCACTCTTACAGAGGACCCGGGTTCGATCCCCAGCACCCACATGGTGGCTGAGAACCGTTTGAAACTCCAGTTCCAGGAGAACTCCAGTTCCAGGGGAATCCGAGACCCTCTTCTGACCTCCGCGGCATTGCACGACACAGGTGCGCAGACTTGCATGCAGATGGTACATTTATACACATACAAAAATAAATAAAATAAAAAATTTAAAAAAAAGCACACAATTTGAGGTTTAAACTATATGCCTTTTATTCATGCTGGAACAGACTACTACAAACTGCCTAAGCAGAAACACAAATCTAAGTATCACAGTACATTTATAATCTGGTGGTCTCAGCTAATTCCTCTGAGGCTCACAAGGCTGAAATCAATGTATTGGCCAATCAGCCTTTTCTCTGGAGGTTTTAGGGTAGGATTTGCTTCAATGCTAATTCAGGAAGTCTGCAGAATTTTTATTTATTTATTTATTTATTTATTTATTTATTTATTTATTTACTGTCTTTTTTGAGAGAGTCTTCTTGTAGTCACAGCTGGCCTGGAGCTCACTGTGTAGCCCAGGCTGGCCTTGAACTTATATTGATCTGCCTGCCTCTGCCTCCCAAGTGCTGGGATCAAAGGCGCATGCTACCTCATCCAGCTATAATTCAGCTTTAAATAACAAGGCTGAGGTCCCTGACTACTTGATTAGTGTTGGATAGGATTGCTGTAGTATCCTGGGCCCACCTGTGTTGCCTGGTTTAAAGCTAGCATGATAGGTCAAGTTTTCCAATCTTTAAATCTGTCTTCTATCCCCTTTATCTTCCTCATTTATTGCATTTGTCTTTCTTCTTTAAAAAACAATTTAATAAATACTCTTGATGACTGCACATAGGTAAGGTAGTATTCTGAAGTACCACAACCATGCTTGTTTTCTTGAGTGGTTTGTGGTCTTCAGTAATGAGTAGGAGTATCATGTAGGAAGTCGCTGTCAAGCCAGTAAGACTGCAGTTATGCACCCATCATTTTCAGGATTGTTGGTAACCTTGGTATACTTTCCCCAAATAACCTTGCCTCCTTGTGTCACAAGGCCCAACACACTCACGTTGACTTCAATAACTATACCTTTCATGATTATACCTAGAGATACCTAGAGTTGTATACAGTGGGGATGATGGATTCTTTTTCACACCAAGTATTGGCAGGCAAAAGGTGGCTTTCAGCTCAGGATGTGTTACATGTGGCTTCTTGAAATGGAGGCCCACTGGCTCAATGAACCTTTCATATTTAGGTGGTTTTCTCGTAAAACTATCACAGACAAAGCAGAGTTTAGTAACCATCCTCTTCCAAGCTGCTTTCTTTTTTCTCTTTCCAGTTTGAATAACTTTCAATACTTCTGTTCCTCCTTGGGCATGAACTTTGGGCAAAGGGATTCGTCGTCCCCCCCACCCCCCCATCTTCTCTTTCCATTTTTGCTTAATCATGTTGGAAAGTACTTTTGCTCTGGACCGTCATTCTCTGTCCAGCAGACAGGCAGACACTGCTCCCTGTGGAGTCTTTTCATTATGCGTTTGTTTGATGTTTCTCTTTTCATGCATCTTGATGGTCTTTTTCATTTGTTTTCATTTCATTTCTCAGCACAGCGCTGTTTATGGTACAACTTAGCCTTCAAACCAATCATTTTACTTTTTTTTTTTTTTTGCCTCTTTCTTTAACGTTCATGGGTTGCACGAAAGCAGAGAGCTTCTGTGCACCCAGGGGTCTGTGCCCGGCTCCGCGGCTGTCACCATGCCGCAAAATGAATATATTGAATTACACCGTAAATGCAATGGGTTACCATGAAAAAAAGAGAAAGAAAGAAAGTCGTGAGGCCCATCTATTGCATTTTTCTAAATGATCATAGTTAGAGACACAGTTCAGATGAACTAGTTGAGGCCAACCACTAGAATCTGTTTTATTTTTATTTTATTTTATTTACTTTTTTATTTTTAATTTTTTTTTTGTCTTTTTTTGAGACAGGGTCTCCCTGTAGCCCCAGCGGTCCTGGAACTCACTATGTAGACCAGGCTGGCCTTGAGCTCACAGCGATCCACCTGCCTCTGCCTCCCAAGTGCTAGGATTAAAGGCATGTGCCACTACGCCTGGCCTTAGAATCTGTTTTAAATTCAATTATTTAATCCATTTTTTTTTTTTTTTTGGTCTTTTTGAGACAGGGTCTCCCTGTAGCCCCAGCTGTCCTGGAACTCACTCTGTAGCCCAGGCTGGCCTTAAACTCACAAAGATCCGCCTGCCTCCACCTCCCAAGTGCTAGGATTAAAGGCGTGTGCCACCAAGCCCGGTTTATTTAATCCATTTTCAAAGCCATTCTTACCACCTAGATTCTTTTTAAAAATTGCTTATATTTTTTTCTTTGTGTGTGTGTGTGTGTGTGTGTGTGTGTATGTACTTATGCTGTGTATGTGTACAAGTACATGCAGAGGCCAGAAGAAGATGTCAAATGCCTTGAATCTGGAGTTACAGCTAGCCATAGTTGCCTAATGTGGATGCTGGGAACTGAACTTGGCTTTTCTGGAAGAGCAGTACCTACTCTTACTAGCTGAGCAATCTCTCCAGTTACCTTGCTATGTGTAGTCATTGACAAAGTGACTGGAAATCACATTTTTTGGGACCAACCTTCCACATCAGTGGTCTCCACTGGAAGCATGGATCTTTCCTGATTTTATTGGTAAAGTGTAGCATGTGTCACGTTAGGTAAGAACTGAATCAGTAGCCTAAATATTCACCAGACGGTTGGAACACTTTTCAGTATCATGCTCATGCTTCAAGGCTGGAAGGGATGTGACTGGAAAAGCTACAGAACAAGCAGCTCTTTCCCTGGCATAAATCTCTTCTTTTACTGCCCCCCCATTCCAAAGGATTTCTTGTATATCATTGGACAAAACTGACACATGGATACTCACAGCATGAATAACTGGCATTGTTTATTGTCAAAGATTTGCAATAGGAAAGGAAACTGGACCATTTCCTCTTACCATATGTACTAAAAGATTATGATTATCTTATCTCATTAACGTCAGATAGTATTTGCCAGTTCCACATTCCATGCAGTTTGTATTTATTGATGACAATCTGGAAAGTATTAGTATTCTAATATTTTCATTGATTAAGAAGGAAAGTATTTTTCTTTCTTTCCATGCTATTGCACATGAAACTACTCCCTTGGAAACCGAGAAGGAACAGGGTGACTGGCATCCAGCCTGCATCTTATTTTATTGAGATGCTAGCATGCCATTCATTGGGAAATAGACCTTTAAATGGTATTCACATTTACCTGTCAAGGTATATTCAGTGTCACCCCCTCCCCTGAATATAACTTAATGCTGATGCCATTCTGTCAATGGTATTAGTTTTGATGTTCCAGAATAGCTGGCTCATACTGTATAAGCTCCCTGTGTACTTTCCTTCTTGGGATAAGCACACCGCACGTCTAATTTCTCATCTGAAAATCTGCACATTGCCAAGAAAAATCATCTTCAGTTTGCTTCATTTAACTGCATCTCCTCAGAATTATTGGATTTTTTTTTTAATATTACATGTTTGACCTGCTGGAACACAGTGAATAGAAAAATTCAGTTAGAAGCCATATATGCAGGCTTGACTCAAGAGATTTTATTTATAGACCTCGGCATTCTCAAATCTCTTGGAGTTTGAAAAACATGAAGACAATGATCACGTCTCTCCTGAAACAGAAAACAAAAGCCTTTGAAGTACTGCACGTTTCAGACTATGTTTCTTTTTAAATAGACATTAATTTCAAAGGCACAGATTAACCTCAAATGCATTATTTAGTGAAGAAATAAAAAGGCTTATATTTCTTACTTCATATTCAGTACTATTCTCATTTAATTGTTGCAATGTTTCTATAGACTAAAAAGGAACTCTCGTTACTTCATTCTTTTTTTTAAATTTTTTTTATTTATTTCTGTATGTGTATGAATGTACTGTCTGCATGCAAGTTTGTGCACCCGTGTCGTGCAATGCCGCGGAGGTCAGAAGAGGGTCTCGGATTCCCCTGGAACTGGAGTTCTCCTGGAATTGGAGTTTCAGTCGGTTCTCAGCCACCATGTGGGTGCTGGGGATCGAACCCGGGTCCTCTGTAAGAGCGGTCGGCGCTCTTAACCGCTAGGCCATCTCTCCAGCCCCTACTTCATTCTTTCTACGAGCCACAAGGTACTACACTATCTGGGTTTCCATAACAAAATACAATAGACTGATTGACTTAAACAACATAAACTTAATGACATTTCTGGCATCTAGTATGCTAGGATGAAAGTGCCAGCAAGATTAGTTTCTGATGAGGACTCTCTTCTTGTGCTGTTTTCTGAGTCTTTCTTGTCCTCTTCTTCACTGGTCTCATGGCCTTTTATGTAATATATCTAACACTTGTAGATTATGCCTGAATATAATTATAGATGTTTGCTTTGAATAATCTTGCAACCTAATGAGTAATCTTGCAGTCTAGTGAGGAAGCAGGGAAGATGGAGCATAGACAGAATCAGATTTGGAAGAGTATAATGATTATCTAATCTTTTAATAGATAATTTCACACATCAAGTATCAAGTGCTTTCAGGAAACTATTACATCACCTCAGAGTAAAAATAAGGTGCTGGAAACTGACCAACTAGGAATTAGTGTGGGCAAATTCTAGGAGGACAATTTAAAATAGCCCGTTTTAAGTAAACTAAATGAGCTTCAATAAAGCATAGAGAAACAACAGGGAAGTTTAATGGAGCAATGGAACCAAAATTTAAAAACTCACAGAAGTTCTTAATCCCTTTTACAGAACCCAAATTAAAAATTTGGTATAAGCCATTAGTATCAATATAGAGAAGAATTAGTGAATTTGAAGGTAGGGCAATGTAAAAGGAATAAAGAGAGATGAATAAAGTCTAAGGATACTTCGGGACAACATAACATCAAATTTGAAGGGTTGTTGAAGATCTGCAATGTGAAAATGGGGGTGGAAGAGATGTATTGTGGTCAAGAGCATTGGCTGACCTTGTAGAGGATGAGGTTCAGTTTCCAGCATCCACACAGTGGCTAGCAACTCTCTGTAACTCCGGTTCCAGGGGATCTGATGCCTTTGTCTGGCCTCAGCTGCTTTGAACACACATGGCAGACTTACATGCAGGCTGGCAAAATGCTCGTACATATAATTAAAAAAAAAAAGAAATCAAGAAAAGTTTCAAATGTGAAAGGCACAATAAACTTATTCAAAGAGCTATTATCCATGAATTACATTTCCCCCCCCCCCTGTTAAATATGACAGGGTCTTACTGTGGCTTATAACAGATTTGGGATATACAGGCACATGGCTGCCTCTGCTGCACAGTATTTCCAGGCAGGTGAGGTGTAGCTGGTGATGACGGTGGAGTCTTGCTTGACTCAGGGAGACCCGTATTTGCTTTATTGGTTTAGTGGCCTTTGGTAACACTCTCTGGCATTCCAGAGGCCATCTGTACACTTGCATGTGTGGTCTCAATACATCCCTCCCATGTTAACGTCAGGTCTTCGGCAGCAGGGTCTTATTGCCTCTCCTCCTGTAGGTATCCCAACTTAGAGGCAAGGAGCCCTTACCTTTTGTGGGGCCTTGGATCCCCTGGCCAACATCCACCTGGTAGAACAATCCATTGCTGATGTCAGAGCTCCTGTATTAATATATTTTGCCTGAGTGCATAGCCCTAGGACTTTAGTATTATATTTGGTTCTGAACAGAGAGTAATCCCTTCCACAGTTCCCATGTCTAGTAGTCAATTAAAGAAAGCAGTTTTACCGGTTTTATAAGAGATCACCTCTACAATAGTTGTCTCCAATTTACAGTTGGGGAGCGACCTCATCATTGTCATATTTCTCCTTGTTCTATGGGTGGGAAGGCAAGGAAGTCTCTCATATCAGAACCTTTGTGGCACCTAGAAGGTAAGTTTCATTAGGACTCATTATAACTAGTTGTTACATGTAGGATCCACAGAGGGGTTCGATGTTTATGGCAATCTGAGGCTTTTCTTCCTTTGAATGTTCAGACGGGTCAGCCTTTCCGTTGCCACTTTTTGGTACATCCTACTCAATGCAAACCTGTATCTTTTCTTTCTCAGCCGTTAAGTTGGTGACGTTTTGTCCTGTTGGAACAAACAAATCTTTTCCCATAGTTAGTTTTAAGATTTGAATTGCAGGGGTTTGATGAAAAGGTTTCATGTCTTTCTGTATCCCCCCCCCAGTGGCGGTTTCACTGACTTCTGACCTGCCTGTATTTGGATATCTGTACCCTTCTTAGAGCTCATGGATTCTCTGTTAATAGCTCTTTGGTTTTTGTTTGTTTGTTTTTGTTTTGTTTTTTTTTTTTTTGCATTTTTTAATTTAATTTTTTATTGATGCTTGTGCATTTCATACATTCATTTTCAATTTCATATCAGGCATATTTCCCTTTCCCTTACCCCCCCCCCACCCCATCCAGATCATCATTCTTCCATAATTGTCCTGCATCTTTTCTTCAGTTTTTTTTTCCATTTTTAGCTATAAGTGATAATCCATGAGTACAAGCATCCTTCGTGCAAAACCAGATTCTGCAGGCTGTTGTGCCCAAACCCCCACAGCCCACCATCCAGTGGGGGGGGTGACAGAGTTGTTTATTCAATCAAGTTGATCAAATGAGGTCCAGACTACATCGCTTGTAGTTTCACCACTCACGCCCAATCACAGCCTTTACATTCTCACAATGCCCCCTTTTCCACAGATTTGTTCCCTAGGCTTAGAAAAGGGGCACAGGTGGATGAGCAACTAAAACAGTCCACTCTCTTCTGGAGCTGTTGACTTGACTCATGGTATCTGGAACTGTTTTCCGTTTCATGGAGCTGGACAGCTTTGTCCCAGGAGTAACCTTCTCGAATCCTACTAATGAAGCACCAAGCAATTAGATATATAGGTATTTAAGCAGCACGTAATAGTTATGGTAGGTTATTTGGCATAGACACACGATGTTTGGGATGATATGTTAATCCATGAATTACATTACTAATAGACATAAGAACTTAAAAAGGATTATTATCACTCTGTCAGAATCCAAATATAATACTAAAGTCCTGGGGCTAATGCACTTAGGCAAAGTATATTAATGCGGAGCTCTGACATCAGCAATGGATGTTCTACCAAGGGGGATGTTGGCCAGGGATCCAAGGCCCCACAAAAGGTAAGGGCCTCCTTGCTCTAAGTTGGGATACCTGCAGGAGGAGAGGCGATAAGACCTCTGCTGCCGAAGACCTGACGTTAACATGGGAGGGATTATTGAGAACCGCACATTCAAGTGTACAGATGGCCTTCTGGAATGCCAGAGATTGTTTCCAAAGGCCACTAAACAATAAAGCAAAATACGGGTCTCCCTGATAAGCAAGACTCACCGTCATCACCAGCTACACTACACCTGCCTGGAAATACTGTGCAGCAGCAGCAAGCCATGTCTGCCTGTATATCCAAATCTGTTATAAGCCACAGTAAGCACCCTGTTCATATTTAACAGGGGGGGGGGGAAATGTAATTCATGGATAATAGCTCTTTGAATAAGTTTATTGTGCCTTTCACATTTGAAACTTTTCTTGATATTCTTTTTTTTTTTTTAATTATATGTACAGCATTATTTGCCAGCCTGCATGTAAGTTGCCATGTGTGTGTTCAAAGCAAGTGAGGCCGAACAAGAGCATCAGATCCACCTGGAACCGGAGTTACCAGAGAGTTGCTAGCTCCACTGTGTGGATGCTGGAAACTGAACCTCATCCCTCTACCATAGGTCAGCCAATGCTCTTGACCACAATACATCTCTTCCACCCCCATTTTCACATTGCAGATCTTCAACAACCCTTCTAAATCTTGATGTTATGTTGTCCGAAGTATCCTTAGACCTTTATTCATCTCTCTTTATTCCTTTTACATTGCCCTACCTTCAAATTCACTAATTCTTCTCTATATTGATACTAATGGCTTATACCAAATTTTTAATTTGGGTTCTGTAAAAGGGATTAAGAACTTCTGTGAGTTTTTAAATTTTGGTTCCATTGCTCCATTAAACTTCCCTGTTGTTTCTCTATGCTTTATTGAAGCTCATTTAGTTTACTTAAAACGGGCTATTTTAAATTGTCCTCCTAGAATTTGCCCACACTAATTCCTAGTTGGTCAGTTTCCAGCACCTTATTTTTACTCTGAGGTGATGTAATAGTTTCCTGAAAGCACTTGATACTTGATGTGTGAAATTATCTATTAAAAGATTAGATAATCATTATACTCTTCCAAATCTGATTCTGTCTATGCTCCATCTTCCCTGCTTCCTCACTAGACTGCAAGATTACTCATTAGGTTGCAAGATTATTCAAAGCAAACATCTATAATTATATTCAGGCATAATCTACAAGTGTTAGATATATTACATAAAAGGCCATGAGACCAGTGAAGAAGAGGACAAGAAAGACTCAGAAAACAGCACAAGAAGAGAGTCCTCATCAGAAACTAATCTTGCTGGCACTTTCATCCTAGCATACTAGATGCCAGAAATGTCATTAAGTTTATGTTGTTTAAGTCAATCAGTCTATTGTATTTTGTTATGGAAACCCAGATAGTGTAGTACCTTGTGGCTCGTAGAAAGAATGAAGTAGGGGCTGGAGAATGGCTAGCGGTTAAGAGCGCCGACCGCTCTTACAGAGGACCCGGGTTCGATCCCCAGCACCCACATGGTGGCTGAGAACCGACTGAAACTCCAATTTCCAGGAGAACTCCAGTTCCAGGGAATCCGAGACCCTCTTTTACGCTCCGCGCGCATTGCACGACACGCGGTGCACAAATTGCATGCAGACAGTACATTCATACACATACAGAAAATAAATAAAAAAATTTAAAAAAAAGAATGAATAACAGAGGTTTCCTTTTTAGTCTATAGAAAACATGAACAATTAAATGAGAATAGTACTGAATATGAAGTAAGAAATATAAGCCTTTTTATTTCTTCACTAAATAATGCATTTGAGGTTAATCTGTGCCTTTTGAATTAATGTTCTATTTAAAAGAAACATAGTCTGAAACGTGCAGTACTTCAAAGGCTTTTGTTTTCTGTTTCAGGAGAGACGTGATCATTGTCTTCATGTTTTTCAAACTCCAAGAGATTTGAGAATGCCGAGGTCTATAAATAAAATCTCTTGAGTCAAGCCTGCATATATGGCTTCTAACTGAATTTTTCTATTCACTGTGTTCCAGCAGGTCAAACATGTGTAATATTAAAAAAAAAATCCAATAATCTGAGGAGATGCAGTTAAATGAAGCAAATGACAAGATGATTTTTCTTGGCAATGTGCAGATTTTCAGATGAGAAATTAGACGTGCGGTGTGCTTATCCCAAGAAGGAAAGTACACAGGGAGCTTATACAGTATGAGCCAGCTATTCTGGAACATCAAAACTAATACCATTGACAGAATGGCATCAGCATTAAGTTATATTCAGGGGAGGGGGTGACACTGAATATACCTTGACAGGTAAATGTGAATACCATTTAAAGGTCTATTTCCCAATGAATGGCATGCTAGCATCTCAATAAAATAAGATGCAGGCTGGATGCCAGTCACCCTGTTCCTTCTCGGTTTTCCAAGGGAGTATTTTCATGTGCAATAGCATGGAAGAAAGAAAAAATACTTTCCTTCTTAATCAATGAAAATATTAGAATACTAATACTTTCCAGATTGTCATCAATAAATACAAACTGCATGGAATGTGGAACTGGCAAATACTATCTGACGTTAATGAGATAAGATAATCATAATCTTTTAGTACATGTGGTAAGAGGAAATGGTCCATTTCCTTTCCTATTGCAAATCTTTGACAATAAACAATGCCAGTTATTCATGCTGTGAGTATCCATGTGTCAGTTTTGTCCAATGATATACAAGAACATAATCCTTTGGAATGGGGGGGGCAGTAAAAGATAGAGATTTATGCCAGGAAAGAGCTGCATTGTTCGTGTAGCTTTCCAGTCTACACTCCTTCCAGCCTGAAAGTCATGAGCATGATACTGAAAAGTGTTCCAACCGTCTGGTGAATATTTAGGCTACTGATTCAGTTCTTACCTAACGTGACACATGCTACACTTTACCAATAAAATCAGGAAAGATCCATGCTTCCAGTGGAGACCACTGATGTGGAAGGTTGGTCCCAAAAAATGTGATTTCCAGTCACTTTGTCAATGACTACACATTAGCAAGGGTAACTTGAGAGCTGATGCTCAGCTAAGTAAGAGGTAAGGTACTGCTCTTTCCCAGAAAAGCCCAAAGGTTCAGTTCCAGACATTCCACAATAGGCAATATGTGCTAAGCTGTAACTCCATGCTTCAAGGCATATTGACATCTTTCTTCTGGCCTCTGCATGTCTGTAGTGCACACACACAGATCACATGCTAGCTTGACACAACCACACACACAACACACACAAGAAAAACATATAAGCAATTTTTAAAAAGATTCTAAGGGTGGTAAGAATGGCTTTTGAATGGATTAAATCAACCGGGCTGGTGCGCTACACGCCTTTATCGCTAGCACACTTGGGAGGTAGAGGAAGGCGGATGTTTGTGAGTTTAAGGCCAGCCTGGGCTACAGAGTGAGTTCCAGGAACAGCTGAGGGACTACAAGGGAACCCTGTTTCAAAAAGACCAAAAAAAAAAAAAAATGCGATTAAAATAATTGAATTTTNGACTCACCTCTAGCATAATTAGTATAGCCTAAGACAAAATCAGCTTTACAAAGGTAAAAGACAACATGTCTAAGGCAGCAAGAGAAAGGCAGGAAGAAGTGGCTTTCTTCTAATGGGCCTTAACAGTGCTCTTATCTCTATCATTATATATGGCATTTTAAATCCTAAAGATGAGAACTTGAGATAGTTCCCTTTCTACTGTTACTAGGAAGATGGAAGGTTATGTTCATAGTCAATGAGGGAGGGATTGATCCTCAGGGGACTCCAATCCCATCTAGCTATTTAGCAATATGAAAAATAATAAGCCCAAGTATTTCCTTGTTTATTTTAGTGTTTGTTTTGTTTTTGCCTCCACAGTATCTGGCTCACAAGTGCATTGTAGTTTTAATGGAGAGGGCCACGTAGTATATCATAGAGCATCAAAAGCTAGAAAGAAATTTTAACAAGGAAGAAAAAAGAATATGATGTGCCTTTGTCTTCAGTGACAGGATTTTTAACCAATGCATCATTTATTAAAGGAACTTGAGCCTGCTAAATCAGAGTAAGACAGAATGAAAATTCATATCCTGTTTATAAGGAGACTTTGGAAATGATGCCAATTCATTTAACAGGTATCTGATGAATATTTATTATGAACTTACTAAATTCCAGGAACATTGTTATATAAGGTACATTAGTGAGTTAGATAAATGTCCTTCCTTTCCTCCTGAAGATGGTCATTTAATGTAGGATACCAAGAATGTATAAGCTGCACAACTGCTGATAGGCAAGAATGCCAAGGGACACTCTTTCAAATAAGTGTCATACAGTTTTTGCTCTTAAAAAGTGTAGAGCACGTTAGTAATGTTAGCTTATAGGTAAAGATCCAGAGAAGACAGTCTGAGCTTACAGGACTGGAATTTAAAGCTGACAGGTTCATAAGTGTGAAAATATCAAAATCAAACTGTACAAAGACAGAACTTTGATAGCCAATATTTGAAACCTCTCCAAATTCGAGACCTCTTATTATTTAAACACAATTGAAGGTTTGGTGATTTGATTTCTTAGTGTACATACTGTATGTAGTGTCTTATCATTAAGGCTGCTTAGTCACTGTCTCTTCTCCTTCCATACTTTGCTGACTCCTACTAATTGCTTCTCTGTGTAAGTTATATTGTAAGAGAGTGATTGGGCAGCAAATCATCCTTTTGAGCAAGACTTTTATGCCAAGTCTCCTACAGGCTTCTGTGCAATTTGATGCAAAATAACGTGTATTGCAGTAAGGATGGGTGGTGGTATATAATGCCATATCCTTCAGAAGGGAACAGAGTCCTACAATCGTAGGTCTCTACATTGAAGAAACAACCTGTCTAACACATTCTCTTATTCCCCTTTTAATCCAGGAAAATAAATGAAAAATAGAAATTGAATACTTAGCTCTGAACAAATATTACATGAATTTGAAAAGCTAATTATTTTCTGGCTTAAGATTTTTAAATCATCTGAAAAATAGAATTATTAATTTCATTGACTTGGGTAATAACATACACTTTAGTAGATAGTGGAAATTAAGTTGTAAAAATATGAAAAAGTAGACAAGGAAATACTATTTCACAAATAACTATGAATTTGTGGAGCTACTAAAAATCTCTATGCTTCTCTGGCCTGGTTACACTAGACATCAACTCTTAATTCCACAGCTATTTGACTTCCTTTATTGCTCCCAAATTTCTCTGAATAACTGGGATAAGCTTGCCTCCTTGATTCCTTTACAGCTGAACTTCTGTGTTTTCTTATCTGACTTGCTTTTATATCATAAAAGAAACTAAGCATAAAAATAATCAGTCATTTTGATCCATTAAACTTGAGGTTATGGTCCCAGCTTGTTCTCACTGAACCACAGCCTATTGCCACAGCCCTTGAATGTCTCCCAGAACTCACAGGTAAGACCCTGTTGGTGAAGACAGGTCATACTTCAGACCCTGGTTTTCACTCAACGAAGCTGAAACTGACCTAGAAGCCACCTCCCCAAAGGTTAGCTCTCATAGTTTTGGAGAACACTGTGCAAACTACTAAGAGAGAACTTCAGTTGATGGTCCAACCCTAGCTTTAAGGCCTAATAACCACAACAATTGTTGTGGCCTAATAAACACAACAAACTCTATTGAGACAGTAGGGACACTTTTATTTTGGGTGTAACCCACAATGACCTAATTGGGCCTAAAGTTCACTCAATGGGAGGGGACTTATGTGTGGCACTGTAAACATGGCCAAATACATGTGTCTGGAGAGGTCATAGATGTTAGAGAAAACTCCATCCCTGGAAAAATGTAATTTCTTACTATGTACTAAATATGGATCCTTATATTTACAGACAATATGTCAGTCACTACTCATTAAAGAAGCTTCTTTTTCAATAGATGGAGACTATTACAGAGTTCTACAATTGGTCACACACAGAGATTAAGTGTATGCGAGATTCCCAACCTTAATGACATACCTACAATTGGACCTCTACAACTAAGACAGATGGAACATATTGGAACAAGACATAGGAAGAACACTGTATTAGTCACTTTTCTGTTGCTGTGATAAACCACCATGACCAAGAGAACTTATAAAAGGAAGAGTTTATTTGAGCTTATGATTGATGGTTCCAGGGAATTAGAGTCCATTGTGGTGGCCGGGGCTGGAGCAGCAAGCTGAGGGTCATATCTTGCAATGAGCACAGGAAGTCAAGAGAGAGAGACTGGAGACCATGAGGCTTGTTAAACTCACTAAGCCTGCCCCCAATGACATACTTCCTCCAGCATGGCCACGCCTTCTACGACCTCCAAGAACAGTGCCACCAAATGGAGACAAAATTTCTGAATACTTAAAGCCTATAGGGGACACTCTCATTCAAACCACGACATTCCACTACCTGGCCCCCATAGGTTCATGACCATATAAAATGCAAAATGCATTTAGTCCAACCTCTCAATTTTATTTAAAAGTCTATAGTCCAAAATCTCTTCTGAGACACAGGCCAATCTCTTAACTGTAAGCTCCTGTAAAATCAAAAGGCTAATTACATACTCCCAACATACAGTGGAACTGAATACACATTCCCACTCCAAAAGGGAGGAATAGAGGCATAGTGAGGAAATACTGGACCAAAACAAGATAAAAAACCAGTAGGGCAAACACCAAGTCCAGTAGTTCCACGTGTGACTTCTGGGGCTTTACTTCCAAAGGGCTTAGGTGGCTCAGCTCTTCCAGAATTGCATGCAACATGGATCTCTTCCTTAGGCTGGTACCACTCCCTGTATGCAGCTCTCCTTGACAAATATCTCACAGCTCTGGCATCTCGAATGTCTTCTTGGGGTCTCCGCTGCCAACCAGGCTTCACATTCACAGCTTCATGCAATGGCCTATCAGGGCCTTCTTTATTCAGGGACACCCCTGCTGCACTTTGCCTGACCTTGGTGGTTCTCTGAAACCATGGAGGAAAAACTGATGACCCCTTCACTCTTGCATCCTTTGTGCCTCTAAAGCCAGCACCACATGAATGAAACTGCCAAGTTTGGCTGCAAGTTTGGGATGGACCCTGGCCTATCTCAACCACATTTGCAACTTTTCTATGCCTTGGACTTGTTGGAGCAGAAAACCCTTTCTGTATTTTCCTTTCAAAAATTGGAGGATTAGCTGGGTGTGGTCTTGCTCTGAAGGTACTATTTCTGTTTACTTGTAAATCTGGAGGCCCCTCCTTAATCACACTTTTTCCATTGTTTACTTGTAAATATCTAGGCCTTTCCTTAATAACTTTAATCTCCTTATGAAAGGGAGCCTCTCCTTCACATGCCTTGGCCACACCTTTAATCTTTCTAGTGTACTTTTCAGATCCAAACTGTATATTCTGCATTTCTTTCTTCCCCATTTGCTCTTTTTCACTGTAGATCTGTATAATATTCACCATTAATAGCCATGCCACCATTTCTATGTTAGGCTGTCTTGAAATATCCTCTGCCAAAAACATTAGTCCATTGCTTTTCAACTTAGCATCAGGCAAGCTGATGTGGGCAAACTGTGGCCAGACTCTTTGATAAAAGATCCCAGTCGCTGCCTAAGTCTTTATTTTCCTCTGGAACTACATTTTTTTTGCAGCAACGCTTTCTTCTAGGCTTCTATTAGAATGGCCCATTAAGCTCTGCTTAAAGTAGTCAACAGTTTTTCTAGCCCAAAGTTCCAAAGTCTTCCACATTTCTCCAAACATTCACATGGTTAGCTCCTTCACAGCCAACAGCCCACTCTCTGGTACCAAATAACTGTATTAGTTACTTTTCTGTTGCTGTGATAAACCACCATGACCAAGGGAACTTATAAAAGGAAGAGTTTATTTGATCTTAAGATTGAGGGTTCCAGGGAATTAGAGTCCATTGTGGTGGGAGGCATGGTGGCCTGGGCTGGAGCAGCAAGCTGAGGGTCACATCTTGCAATGAGCACAGGAAGTCAAGAGAGAGACTGGAGACCACAAGGCTTGTTAAACTCACTAAGCCCGCCCCAATGACGTACTTCCTCCAGCATGGCTATACCTTCTAAGACTTCCAAGAACAGTGCCACCAACTGGAGACAAAATGTCTGAATACTTAAAGCTGTGGGGGACACTATCATTCAAACCACCACAAACACTATGCATCTCTCAACTCTTATCAATGAAGCTCCCTCAGGCAGCAGTGGCCAATGAACCCAGGACTCAGGGATCATTGAAGAAGAATGGAAAGAAAGATTATAAGAGCCAGGGGAGAAGATGCATGGCCAAATAGAAATAGAGTCTTATACACTCCTGGGACCTTGCTCAGATGAACTTATAGCTATGGTGACAGCATGCACAAGACCCATGCAAAGTCAAACAGATAAAAACCAGCATAGAACTGTGGAACTGGGCATCAGGCCCCAATCTTAGCCAAAGGACTATTGGGCACCTGATTACTACTGGGTGTGGAAAAGCTGATCTTTAAGGTAGTGATTTAAGAGTTAGGCTGAGGAGACATAAGGGGATGATTGAGGCATGTCAGTAAATACTAACTTGATCCAATAGGACTTAACATAAATGACAGAATGCATGGAATCCAATGGAAGTGGCCAAGGGAGGGTGTCATTGTGGAAGGAGGTATAAAGATGTTGTATATGAAATACATAAAAATTCAATAAAAAATCAGTTACTTCATTGATTTTTACAAGAAACATCCATTAACATCCTTGGTAATTTAAAGTAGATTTTACTGATGATTGTAGTGGTCAGGAGGTAAAGACAAATCTTGCAGGGCAAACTTGCTCAATCTGTAATAATGTGCTTCCTCATAGTCACTGTCCAATACTTCCTCAGTAAATAGTTCAATTTCATTCATAGTTGCAATGTATTCTCCCAGCTTTCCTTTAAACTGTTTGTGGTAGGCAATTTATAAGGAGTCTCCCTATAAACCTTATTTCCTGGAATTTATGTTCTTCTGCAATTTTCTGCCTGCAAGTGTGGGTTGGGGTTTTTTATTTAACTATACACACAGTCTCAATTTATTTTTATTTATTTATTTTTAAATTTTATTTATTTTGTATGTGTATGAATGTACTGTCTGCATGCAGGTTTGTGCACCCGTGTCGTGCAATGCCATGGAGATCAGAAGAGGGTGCCGGATTCCCCTGGAACTGGAGTTAAAGACTGTTCTCAGCTGCCATGTGGGTGCTGGGGATTGAACCTGGGTCCTCTGTAAGAGCAGTTGGTTCTCTTAACCATTAGGCCATCTCTCCAGCCCCACAGTCTCAATTTATTATCATTTGATTCATACTTCTCAACTTCACCAGGTGTGAAATTGACACACATTCAGCTGAAGTATTATTTCAATATTTTAATTTTGATATTTTCCTAAATTAGTGATATGCAGTAAGAAATTTTCTCAAAATTCTGGCAGTGGGATACGATCATCAAGGAAAACGTCCCCACACTCAACAGTGTTCTGTTGACTGAATTATGACATCCAGTCTGAGATAGATTTTTCAAGGGATAACTCCACTGTAAGTCTTGAAATGAAAGTAGTGATGGCTTATTATTTCTGAGATCAGGTTATTAAAGATTTTGGGTCCCATACTGAGTGTTGTACTATGTCTTCCCTTAGACATCTAAAGGGAACTCTATGCTCCAATTGTAAGGCACCCTTATGAAGAGGACCATGTAAGTAAGCTTGAAAGTGGATGTTTCAATCCTGCCAATACTATATTGACAAGCTTGAATGTGAATCCTTTTTCAGTTGAACCTTGACTCAATTACAACCCCAGATTGCACTAAGATAGATATCCTAAGGGAGATCTTGGGCTAGATCTACTAATTACACTAGTCTTGGATATCAAAATTGAGCAATGGTAAATTGTTGTTTTAAGCTACAGATTTAACTAAGGTTACTTTGTTTTGAACTAGTGGATAACTGATACAATGTCCAAATCGATTGATTAAATATTGCTTGATCACATTTACGAGTAAAATGTATGTTATGTCAATATATTGAAGATAGAATAATTACAAATTCCCTCTTACCTCAATTAGCATATAATCAATTGGACAAAGTAGGATATAGATTAACCCAAAATAAAAAGAAGATGAAATTTAATCAACAACTGTCTCCAGCTGGGTAGGTGGCTTAGTGGTTAAGAGCACTTGCTGATCTTGCAAAAAACCTGGAGTCATATTCCAACATCCACATAATAGCTAAAAACATTTACAACTCCAGTTCCAGGGGATCAGAAACCCTCTTCTGGCTTCTGCAGGCACTGCATGATATGGATGTACTTACATACATGCAGGCATAACACCCATACACATAAAATAAAAATAAATTTTAAAGGACTATCTCATTCTTCTCCTCTTGTCTCTTTTTAGACTTTGTTTTATATTCTCGTGTCTGTCAATTGACTTGTTCAATCCAAAATGGTGAATTTAATAGGAAATCCTATAGGCACTATGTCTGCATATTGTCAGGTAAGCAAGATTGAGATTTGGCACAGCTGCAAAATAACCTGGACCAGAGTGCCTTCATTTTTCTTCCAATATTCAAGCTTATATTTGACAATGTCATATTGTGCTAAACATAAGAGGGTTAGCCAGAAGAAGAAAATCACTTGAGAAAACCACGGCTACAAGTTTGAAGTTAGAGTATGAGGTGTCCCTTGGTTTTCTTTATTTTCTGTTGCTAAATATGGTAGATATCAGATTAAACTATTTGACCAAGAAGCTCAGGGCTTGGATAAAACCCTGCTAATGGGTGAACCCTTGAGATTTATGCTTTTCATGTCCTCTCAAGACTCTATTCCAGGCCTAGAGAGCTCTGGCATACCCCTGTGTTTCCAGACAACTGTTTACCAGTCCTTAGAATGGCCTGCTGCATCTGTCTGAAAAGCTTTCCATTTTCCTGGGAAATGCCTACTCATTTTTTTAGCATTCAGATATTGTATTTCAAAGACATTATTAGTAAGTCAGAAAATTCAATATTACCCTTCCATCATAAAGTAATTGACATTTCATAAGGTTATTTGATTATATATTAAGATTTGACCCAGATGCCAGAGGTTCAAATGATATCTACACTATAACTAGCTATTGTTATATTTCAAAAACAAAATACAAAATCATGAAACTAATCTCTTGGGATTTTAAGAGTTATGGGCTCACAAATTCATAATCTTATACAATATGTTTTGTCCTATAAAGAATGGCAATCCCAGTTTGTACTATTTTATTGCTTTAAGCTAACTTCTGTAACTCTTTGAAGATAGGAGCCGATTTTGTTCATCTTCATGTCCATGGTACATGTCATAGCTCTTTTTAAAATATTTAAAAGAATTACATACATTAGTACTGTATTCACATCATTTTTACCCCTTGCAGTTCTCTTCCAACTCCTTCCAGCTCTGCCAATTCCCTCACAATTTCTTTTTCTCTTCTTTGATTATTATTGTTGTATAGACACACATTCATTTATAAATATGCATATATAAATATATAATGCATTGAGTCCATTTAGTGATATTCTTTTGTAACTGTGTTTAGGGATGTCCAGTTGGAGTTAGACAGTCTCTCAGGGAACTAGTCCTGAGAGAAAAATGATTTTCCCTCCTTCAGCATCTTGGGGTGGGACTCCATGAAATTTCCCCTGAACACACTGGAATGCCAACTATTTTATCAGTATGTGGACCTTGTTAGGCTGCCATACTATGGTGATTTCATGGGTGTCACTTCCCTATCACTTTCAGAATGCATTAATGAGCAGCAGGGATCTTGTTCCTCTCACTCTCACAATCTTTCCACCCTGTCTTCGGAGATGTTTCCTGAGCTTTATCTGTAGAAGTTTCATTGTAGATGTATCATTTAAGGCCGGGCACATCATAGCCAATTATTCTCTGCATTTTGGCAGGTTGTGGAATTTTGTAATAGTTAAACATCTGTTGCATAAAGAAACCTATTTGATGAGTGGTGAATATAGGATATATATAGTAAGAAGTTATGTTTGTCCAGGAAAACCTGTAACAGTTCTTGACACATTGTATGAACTCAGTAAGTCACCGAATAAATTAATGAATAAACAGTTTAATTATAAATTAATAAATAATTACACTCTAGGCTGTATGATGACCAATGCACTCTCTGTCAAATTCTTTGCCAGTTTTGTACCCCCCCCATTGGGAGCCATTCATCACGTGTGATGGAGTAAATAGATTCAAATAAATCACAGAGTTAATCCATAGTCTTATTTAGTTCCCTGAACTTATCCCCTGAAGAAATAGTGCCTGAAAAATGCTTCTAATTTCATATTTATAAATAAGATGACTTATGAGATATCCCTCCTAAGAAACTTTATTATAATTTCTCCCTTAATTTGAAAAATAGAAGACCCATTTTAAACCTAAACTCTTATTTTTACTAATACTGATTTAAGCATTCCATTTTTCACTTCCTATTTTTCTAGGCAAGACATTGTTTTCCTTCTTTCCCGAAAAAGACAATAGTCTCACTCAAGCAATCCGTAGGGATTCTCATATGACTAGAAAGCAACCAGTCTTCATGATGCTACCAGAAAGTACACAGCTTCTCACTTATAGTTTCATTTCTCTCTGATTGTCAAGTTTTTATGTAGACTGGCATTTTAACTACATAAGCATTCTGCATACAAGGGTTTAAAACTCAGTGTCTCATTCTTTCTTGCCTTATTCTTTCTGTGTAGGATGTTTAAAGCACACATTTAAAACAATAGGGGAATCAAGGAAGACTTGCTGATTAGGCCAAGAATGAACAAGTGTTCTACACTGGGCCAATTGTGCTGAGGAGGCTGAGGAGTAGATTTTAATGGTCTCAGACTTGGCTCGAGAAAAACTTTAGTTTATTTAGAAAATCCTTACAGGGTTGTGTGAATTGAAAGGTAATTTCACAGATGCTAGCTGAAAGTGAGTGGGGGAGTATAAGACCAATCAGTGAATATTTACCATTGTTTGCTACTTGTTAGAAGGGCAGGAAATAAAATGAGATGTATGCCATATAGGAGGTTAGTTTGGGGGTAATAACTCTGTAAGTAAATAAAAGTGAAATACAAAATACATATTGCAGTATAGCTTTTTTCCTCCAGATATAGCCCAATCATTGGCTGCCATCCTGGAGCAGAGATAACTGGCCCAATGTCATGCCGAGATATTAATTAAAATAATACAGTGACAAGTAGACCTATGGCAATGTACTGAAAACACTTCCTAATAGACAGAGAGGGGGAATGTTTTTTAGATCCTCACATGAATTCCTCCTACCACTTCTGCCTCTCAGGTAGATCTTTGGGGGAATCTAGATTATAAAGGAGATTATAAGTTAACTGAAGGTAGGAGTCCATAATGCAGCTTCTGCAGAGTTATCAACATGCTGACATGGCTCTTTTTGGTAATTCATTTCTTTGGGAGTTATCCATGCACCTGTAAGTTAATCCAATAAACTCACCTGTGGAACATATTACACTTGGCTGGAATAATTTCTTTGGGCCACTGTTGGAGCTCTGTTGGGGGTACACAATTTGTTCATATCTGTCTAAGAAAAGGAAAGCAGTAAGATAGGTGTATTAGTTATACTCAATTTAAAAGACATTCCTAACCTCAAAGCAAGAGAAATTTACAATAGCAGTAGACTTTGGGCATGTCTTCCAGCAGGAGATAAAGCCCTGCTTCAAATACTCAGAAACTAAAGTCGTTGCTGGTAGATGTTTTAAGTCTTGTAAAAGTGTTCTTGCCCCAGTTAAATTCTGTCCCAAACAGCAAGCTTATGCAGAAAAAAAAAATCCTTGGAAACACTGAGAGAAAGATGTAAGACATGTATGGTAGAAAGCATAAACTGGGGTGGGGGGAGGGGCAGGGAGAGGGGAATGTATCCAAATTGGACTGAAAAATGATGTATGAAATATACAAAATGTCAATAGAAAAGAACTAAAAAAAAAAGTGTCCTTGGCAAATGACAAAGTCCAATAGTATATTACTTATTAGAATTTTCCTTAATGTATGATTTATATTAAACAATGAAAAAATGATGACTAAACTGCAAGTCACTATAAACAAGACAATGGAGAAGGTTTAATCTTCCGGGAAAGCAATTGCTCATTGATAATAAGGAAACGAATGGAGTGAGTAGTGGTTTCCCTGTTGGCTCATCTGTCTAAACAGCTGTAAAGCGTATGCTTTTCTTTATTCATTTGATTGCAACTAGCTTTGAAATTCCATTGAAGAGATTAACATCCCCATTGTCTTTCTAAATTGTTACAGCTCACTGTATGTGGCAGAGTGAGTGCTACAACCATTTGATTTCAGATTGCTAAATGTGGTTGTTTCCTAGGCAGAGAGGGTTGTATGCTCTGCACTTAATTGGATTATATGGCCAAGCTAACCATCAGATCATAGAAGGAAAAGTCCCTAAATCTACCATTTGGAGATGTATTCTATGAACATGCCCCATACCGTGCAATTAGCTTAATGCTATGTATTTAGCACAATTGATGACTGCCAAGAGCCTTGTGTTCTGTGACATTCCAACTTGCTGAGCATTTCATTTGTTCGTGAAAAAGTCAGTCCTACTTTCCTTCTATTTAAAATAGAAACAGATAATTTCTACTTCTTTCTCTGTGTGTACGTGTGTTATTTATAGTTCATTTATAGATGGAGAATTTTTCTCCACATCTCAAGAATTTTTTAATGAGATGCTACCTTGGAGCTGACACGCAAGCAAATCCTTTTTTAGTTCTTTGAGAAGAATATCTAGAAATAAGAGACAGCAGTAGTATTTTTAAACCACTTTGGAAAGAGTTGTCTTATTACTATTAATGAAGTTATGAGCCTTCATGATTATACTTAAAAAATGTAGCCAAGCCAACGATTTCATTAATTAAACATTAATTCCTTCAAATATATACTTATTGAGTACCCTCAATGTGAGAGGGAGTTCCAGCCAGGATGCTGATATTTCATGATTGTCAAATCCATGGGAAGGTGAGCCCATGTGAACTTCATTTATCATTGGTTTGGTACTAATTATGTGTTGAGAACTGCTGGGTCAAAGAGCAAAGAGAGGTGCTATGTTGTAAATGGGAGAGTCAGTCCCCCACATGGAGACTTTAATGATCATTCTAACAGGGCCACGGAATTTATACCTGGTGAGCCATATAGCATTGAAGAATTTCTTATACTCCATAGTCCTAAATCCTGGAAATAGGAGACATTGCCTAGTGCACCACGGCCCCATCAGACAAGCTCCAGGGAACGGGCTCAATGAAGCAGGTGGAGACCCAAGAACAGTGAAGATTGATGAGGCCCAGCATTTATTAAGTTTAGAGCATTTCTTGGAAGCCAGGAGGGAATACATTCGTAGAAGAGTAAGGGGATATCTTGGATGATCTGGGATTAAGTCACAGCGGAGAGGAAACAGGGGAATTTGTGACAAACAGCAATCTTACTACCCTGGTGCATCTTGGCACCCATGTTTGGTAGTTGTCTATCTGTATGCAACTATGCTGAGGCATCAAGAACGATGAAGCTTTAAAAATTTGCTTCGACAGGTGCTAGTTTTGCAAAGCTGGTGCATAAATCCTAAATCGAAAGCAATATCTACTCTATTTACTAATGTTGTTAATTACTTTGTCACTTCAAAAAAGAAACAGACTTGAAGGTGAGTGATCAGTGATCTTTCAGCACCAATATCACAGACATAAACTTTTCATTCGTTTTATGTTTACCCTTTTGTCCTCCCATATTTAGGCTTATATGGCTATTTCTCTGATAAGAATCATGGGGCTATTTACACAGTGCTTTATACACAGGGGTATTTAAAATCAGAACATCATGTCTTATATTTATGAACTGTATAACCTTGAGCAAGTAAATAATCCTCAACAAACCTTAGATATCTTTATGCATTGACAGGGATTACCATATCTACCTCTAACTGGAATAATGAGAACTGAGTGAGCAAATACACAAAAAGGGGTTTGCCTGTTGCTGGGACATAAAGCTAGACATCACACACTGAGCTGTCTTCTAGTTTACACACAGGGCCAAATGCCTCAGAACCCAGAGCAGTTTTCAGATTTTAGAAACATAATATTAAGTATATAATTTGTATTATATAACATTGATATATTAATTATTCAATATTTTTAAGTATTAAGATAGGTTTTTAAAATATTAGAATTGAGGGCTAGAGAGATGACTCAGTGGTTAAGAGAAATGACTGCTCTTGCAGATGACTTCAGTTCGATTCCCAGTACCCAAATGGCATCTAACAGCCATCTGTAACTCCAGTTCCAGGGTCTCCCCCAATGTAGACAATACACTCATAACACATAAAAAATGAAAATAAGGTCAGGCATGATGACACACACGTTTAATCCTTTAACCCCAGCACTAGGGAGACAGAAGCAGGTGGATCGCTGTGAGTTCAAAGCCAGCCTGGTATTCATAGTGAGTTCCAGGCCATCTGCGGCTACAGGGAGACCTTATCTCTAAAAAACTGAAAATAAATAAATAAAAGTACTAAAAATACTGCAATTGGATTATATTCTTGCAGCCAGTGTTCTGCCATAAAAGTAAGTTAAGGTCAGGTCATTTTCTCTTTAATTTTTTTTTTTAATTTTTAAAATGTATATGAGTGTTTTACCTGCATGTATGATTATGCCACCATGTGTGTGCCTGGTGTCCACAGAGTTCAGATGAGGGCATCAGTTCTACTGGAACTAGAGTTAACAAGTGGTGGTGAGCTGCTGTGTTGGGCTGGGAGTGAAACTTGCATCCTTGCCAAGAACAGCTAATGCTCTTAACTATTGACCTGTCACTCTGGCCCCCAAGTCTTGTTATCAATTTCTCTTCTGAAAAAAACAACTTAGAGGGAAAGTGTTTGTTTGGCTTGCAGGGATAGGAGTCCATCCTGGAGGACAAAAGAGCCAGGGGCAGGTAAGACCAGGGAGGCCCAGGAGCCTGGCTGTTCCTACTGTTCTTTACTCAGGAAGCAGAGGGTGACTGAGAATTGGGTCCAGACTTTCAAACGCTCAGGCTCTATCCTCCCAAGTAAGCTATTTCCTCCAGTAAAACTCTACCTCCTTAGGGTCCTATAACTTCCAAACAGTGCCACCAGCTGAGAGCAAAATTCCCAAACACAGGAGGAACCTGTGGGATAGACATCTCACATTCAAATGACAAAAGTCACATTATATATTAATAAGTTGCAAAGGTGTATTATCAAAAGATTCAGCAAGAATGTTGTTTTTTAAAAAAAAACAACAAAAAAAAGAATGTTGGTAGATATGAGAGGCGATGGAAAGGGGAAACGTTCAAAATTTACTGTATGAAGTTCTCAAAGAATTAGTAAATACACTAAAAAGATTAGGGATGTCATATTGCAAGTTTATTATGCATATTATGGGATATGGTTGATATTAAATGCCTGGCAAACATTGGGCTCCTTTTTGGTGCCTATTATTTCTCCTCCCTTAAGCTTCATCCTTCCCCTAAAACTTGGCTTATTTTCTAGCTTCCCCAGGGCTGTAAGTTCATTATTAACTTACCTTGCAGGAAAGTTGTATGTTTTGGTATGAGTCTATGGAGAAACTGGACCACGAATAGCATTTATCCTAAGAGATCTTTGCAGTTACTTACACATTGTCTCCCAAATCTTCCCTCCTCATGAATTTGCTACCTCAAGCCATGGCTGTTAAAGTAGTGATACCAGCTCTTATCACTGATGGTTATGTCAGTGGTTGATTTGTATTCATTTAGGATAGTCCCTAATAGCAACACATTTTTCCCAAATATCATCATTGTTTAAAATATTTGTATTTCTTATTTTTAGTTTGTGTAGCTGAGTGCATTACCTACGGGGATGTAAGTGTACCCTTGTTGTGGAATGCCTTCGGAGGTTGGAAGAGGGTGTTGGATGCCCTGGAACTGGAGTTAGAGCTCGTTGTTAGCCACCAGGAGGGTGCTGATAATTGAACCCAGGTCCTCTGAAAGAGCAGCCAGTGCTCTTGACAGCTGAGTCATCTCTTCAGCCCCACATCATCATTATTTTCATCATTTTATGTAGTTAATAATAAGTACAGCCTGCAAGTTCCTGCCAGCACGGCTTTGGCTGTCCTCCCCTGTTCCTGGGCCAGGCAGGCAGGAGACAGAGGCCCTGGATTCATGGGTGACTGGGGCTTCCTGGAGAAACTGCTGGACCAGGTCCAGGAGCACTCAACCGTGGTGGGCAAGATCTGGCTGACCGTGCTGTTCATCTTCCGAATCTTCATCCTGGGCTTGGCAGGCGAGTCGGTGTGGGCGATGAACAGTCGGATTTCCAATGTAACACAGCCCAGCCGGCTGCACCAACGTCTGCTATGACCAGGCCTTCTCCATCTCCCACATCTGGTACTGGGTGCTGCAGTTCCTCTTCGTCAGCACACCCACCTTGATCTACCTGGGCCACGTCATTTACCTGTCTCGGCGGAAAGAACGATTGCTGCAGAAGGAAGGAGAGCTACTGGCACTGCCAGCCAAGGACCCACAGGTAGAGCGAGCCGTTGTGGAACGTCAGATGGCCAAGATCTCAGTCACAGAGAATGGTTGGCTGCGCAGCTGCTGCAGCAGGCTATCCCAGTAGGCCATGTCCAGGTTGGGGTCACCCACGGATCTTGGCCTCGATGCCCTAGAAGATGACCTTCAGCTGGTTGAATGTCTTGCCTTTGACTTTTTTTTTTTTCTTCGTGACAAGGTCTCCCTGTAGCTCTGACTGTCCTGGAGCTCTCTCTGTAGACCAGGCTGGCCTTGAACTCACAGAGATCCGCCTGCCTCTGCCTCCCAAATGCTAGGATTAAAGGCGTGCGCCACCACGCCCGACATGAACGTCTTGCCTTTGAACACGGCCGCGTTGACTCCCTCCCTGCGCTTGCCAGAGCCTTTGCCCGAGGCCTCCCGCTTGTGCCACAGCTTGTCCATCTCGTCCTCCGTGATGGTCCTCAGGTCCGGCCAGAAGTCTGCGTTCTCTCCCTGGTCCAGCTCCATGTAGACCCGGATGTATTCTAGCAGGTCCTCCATATCAGCCACCATGAGGCCGCAGAGAAAGGTGTAGGTTCGTGCATCTCCACAGCCAGGTCGTCCTCCTCGGCGCCGATGTACTTGGCTAACAGGTCGATAGGTTTGGCGCGTCCATTACAGACGCGGATGACTGAGCACAGCTTGGCCTGCTGCAGGTGGAAGTTGTCCTCCTGCGCCTCCCAGGTCTTGAAATGCTCTGCCTCCCTCCCCCTCTGCAGTAGCTCCAGTTCCTGCTCCCCGTTTGCCTTCTCTCGCTCCCTCTCCAGCCTCAGCTTCTTCACCTTCTGCAGCTCCAGGCGGTTATCCTCCTGGATCTTCTTGTTGCGTTCTTTCAACTCCTTCTCTTCCAGGTGGCTGATCCCCTTCTTTTCCAGGGCTTTGTTCCAGATGAAGGCCCCCAGCAGGTTTTTGTCCCCGAATGGGTTGTCTGCATTGGCGTAGCCCATGTCCTCCCCGCCCCAGCCCATCTTCTCCCGCTTCTCCCGCTCCTTGGCTTCCTTCTTGGTCAGGCGCCATGCTCACTTCTCCTCTGGAGTCTCAAAGGCTTTGAGCAGCTGCTCCTGCTGCCTTAGCTCCCCTTGAAGCCACAACCATTCCTGCAGCCTCTGCTGCTGGCTCATGAGACAGAGGAGGATTGAGATGGAGGATTATGAAAACTCAGGGACAGTGTTCTCAGACACCATTAAGCCATTTTCCTTAGTCATTCTAGGAATGATTGTTTAGCTTGGTTCATGCATTTCCCCACACATGCACACACACTCGTTTTCTTCCTCTTAGAAAACAAACTCTAGATATCTGAAACTCGTTCCTCAATTCCTCAGTCTTATCCTCAATGAAAGAAAGCTATGTGTAGCTTAAAGATGAGCCTCTAATGAAGGCAGCAGAGAAGTGGCAGCTTATGCCTTTACAATCTCCTTCTTGAAGGGCATCTCATAAATAAAGCAGAACAAAACAAAACAACAACAAATCAGTGGATATCTAAAACAGTTTAAGCATTATAATATATTCTTTTCTGGGTCACTTTGCAAACCCAAATTGTTTTCTGAAATTATTAACAATGTCATGCTGAGTAATTTAATAAACACAATCAGTGGTAAAGCCTGTTACTTCTATTTTACTGGTTTGAAAACATCATCCTCAATATATATATATATATATATATATATATATATATATATATATCCATCCCATGGTGATAAGCCTGCTTCTGTAACTGAAGAATCTTGAAGAATAACTTCAGCATGTATGCTAAGGATCCTTTTTTCATGGGTGACACAGTCTATTTTGCAGTTTCTATTCACACTCAAATTGTTCTTGAGGAACAATTCAGGCATCATTTGTGCAGGCCTCCCACACTCAGAATAGGTTAATCGTCAATGTCACCTTCACTGGGCTATTCTTCGGATAGAGACCATTAAGGGAAATAGCTATTTCAGTGAGTGGCATATTAAAGTCCTAGCCCAGAGCTCTGTCTGCCCCCTGGTTCCAATATTTGTGACCATGGCTCAGTGAAGAACCTTTTCTTCAGTTCTTTCAGTCAAACCTTTTCCAGGCTATAAATACAAGGGTGGGCTGACCAGAGCGAGAAGCAGGAGAAAGGTGAAACTTGCCTGAAGCCAACTAAGGAGGCTGAAGGAGACCACTGCCTTAGCACCATTCAAACTCTTTCTTTTCTCAGAATTTTCAGACCTCCCATTTTCTTCTGATTCTTGTATCATGATATTAGCCAGCCTTTTGTTCTTTCTCTTAGATATCCAACTACCCTTAGTCCTTAAAGCATTAGGGAAGGCCAGGACTCTTTCCTCTGAACTATTTCTCTGCCTTCTCCCTGTCATTTCTCAATATCTGTGTCCACGAAATGCCATTTTAGGATTAAGTCCTATCCAGCACAAAGCTTTATTAATACCCAGGGGAGTGGAAGTTGTTATGTTGTTACTCTACCTGAATAAGAAAAACTACAAAGCCAGTCATCTTTTTCTGTTTAATTTTAGCTGTCTGGAGGCATCAAAGCAAAGGTTTTGATTAAACAAGAGTCTAATGAGTTACTCAATCCAGGTATGGTACTGTACACCTGTAATCCCAGAACTGGAGAGACTGAGACAGAAGGATTACCATGAGTTTGAACTCAACCTAAGTTACACTGTCTCAAAAAACATGAGAGAGAGAGAGAGAGAGAGAGAGAGAGAGAGAGAGAGAGGAAGGAAAGAAGGAAGGAAGGAAGGAAAGAAGGAAGGAAGGGAAAAAGGGAGGTAGGGTGCACATTGGAATACATTTTTGATTTTTTATTTATATTTTAGTCTAAGCTTAAGCATACATTCCAACATATACTTTTCCTGAAATACTATTTTAACTCATTTGCCCTGTTGTCATTTTTCCTGAAGTAGAACATTACATAATCCTATTGTACCTACATTTTCTTTTTTATTTTATTGCAGTTGATTCTGTAATACAGCAAATCTTTCATGGGATGAAACAAAGTATAAATAACTAATTTAAGTGGTAAGTTTGTAGCAGGAAAGAAAATGAACACAGAAGAGGAACTAGAAGGGAAGAAACTTAAATTATTTTGCATGACCACCTAAATTGTGGGTGAAGTGGCATTTTCTGGAAATAAGGAGTAGGAAGGGGTGTTAAGAGAGGAGAAATTGCTGGGGAATTACAGTTGTCCTGGAAAAATTCTCAGTGCAGGACCTGTCCTTGGATTTGCTGGAATAGTTAAATGGTATATTTGATACAAGGGTTTTCTGCCCTGAAAAAGAATTCTGTTCAGTCAGTGAAACCTTCAGCAGTTCTGCAACAATATCCTGGAATGAATAGCACATGGGGAAGGTTTCTGTAGCTGACTTGACAGGCAACTGAGACTAGGAAAGAAAGCTGGGATTGTTAAGCAGTGATCAAGCAGGTCGCACCCCTTCCTCCAGGTTGCCGGGAGGATCCTATGCTCCAGTCAGTTCTCTTCTCTTCCTTCATTCTTCCTGTGATCTCTTCACTCCTCCCTTCATTTCTCTTTTCCTTGTCATCTCCGTTTCTTCCTCCCATCCCATACTGTCTTCTATGCATCAGACACTCTGCTTGGCACTTCGATGCAAAGGGCCCAATAAAAGGAAGTGGATAAGCTAAAAGTCTCCTAGGGGTTATATTTTGCTAAAGAGCATCAAAGTTGAATTAAGATGAGATGATTAGAAGCTGTGTGTCCATTTCCTTCTTGGAGGGAAGAGAGACTTATGCAATTTTCCAGGTCTGGAAGCTCAGAAAGATACAAGATTCACAAAGTTCTTCTCTAAGATTACAGGGGCAGTGACAACTGCTGGGGAATAGAGACTGTCCAACTGGCTGAGGTGGCTGGAAGTTGTTGAGAACCTCCACCGATGCATCTTGTGTGGGTTGTCACCAATGCTGGGGTGGAGACATGCTGCCTTTGAGTCTCTCAAGCTTCAGTAAGTCAGCATGTCTCCACACGAAAAGTCAGAACAGTGGAGTTAATGAATAGTGCTAGAAAGAAAAGAACCAAGGTGTCCAGAGACAGAAAAGAAGGGGGAATGTTAAGGAGTTGTACTGGGAGCTGTTTTCGTTATAGAACTTAATTTCTAAACCATGAAACTCAGTCACTGAAATAATGGAAGATTTCCCAAAAGGCTAGAGAAATTCAAACTTCAAACCTCATTCAAGTACTTAGTCTCCTTATATGCTGTTAAAATTGGAAGGACAACAAATTGTGCGTTTTCTCCTTGGGTCTTTTTCTCTTATATTCATATATATTCAAGATATTAATATGTCAAGATAATTAATATATATATTACTAAAATCCTGATGGTTTTATGTAAACCGAAAAGACTAGCCCTTTGAAAATCTCTTCAGTGTAAACTTGTTTGATTTTTCAAAATTGAGAAGTTGCTAAATTTCTGTATTTACAATTCCCTTTAACCACACTTTCATTATACATATGAATCTTTAGTATTTAATTTTTACCTTAAGCCTTTCATTTTTCTATGTATTTCCTAAGCAGTTACATTCAAATTCATTTCTAGGAAACATTTCAATATTTCAAACTAGGGAGTGAAGCTTTAAAGAAAAAATAGTAAGTACATTGCTTCAGTCTTGTCATGATTTAGACTAGTTTTGGTGATAGGTTTTGAGTATGTGTTTATCAGTCTGAGTAATGGGTCTGTGTGCCGGCCCTTCTGCCCAGCTCATCCACTGTTCAATTATCAGAAAGAGAAATGAGGTAAAGACTAAAATTTGAAGTTTGCTTAAGACCATAAATGAGAAAACTATCACTTCTTAAAATGAGGTAATAGTAAGACTACTAGAAAAGCTTTGATTTGATTTCTATTTGTGTACTTTACACACGGACTTCATTTAAGAATATTATAAGAGAAAGATTATTGCACTTTATTACACACAAAGAAAAAGCTGGGGCTTTTCTAAGAGCCTTCTTTCTTCTTTCTAGAGCCCTGGAGCCCGTGTGCACTTTCTTAGTCTTGTAAATCAGAAGGAGGTTAATCTGAAGCAGAAAGGGAAAGGCCATTTCTGGTTGACTTCAGTCTAAGGCTCCAAACTTTATTCCACATTGCTGTGTTTCAATATTGCTGTGTGGTCAAGGATAGAAGAAGACTGATATGCAAACAGCTGAGATTCTCACAGGAGTTTCATGAGGGTTAGCACTCAGAAAATATGGAAGACAAAGGGCTACACTGCAGTGACTGTGTTAGACGTCTTGTTGCCGTGACACAATATCTACGATAAACAATTTTGTGGGGGAACCCTCTGCGTCCCAGCTCTGTCACGCGGGCCCAGCCTCGAGAGTGAGTTCCTCACGATGAGGATCTGAGGATCGGAGCGCACTGTTCGCTGCTCAGCCGCCTCCCTCCCCGTGGAGACAAACAGATGCAACGGGGAGTCTGGTCAAGCCGATCTCAGTTTATTGTAGGGAGCACAGCAGTTATATATAGGCAAGCATCGCAAAGAGATGCCCAGGGCGCAAAGTGGACAGCCAATGACCTTAAGGGCCAAGGCAGTATCCAGGCTGCATTCCAGTTTAATGGCCAGCATGGGCTGTTCACTAGCTGTCCACGAGTGAGGGAATAGCTAGGGCCAATTAGAAGATTTTTTAAAAATTTTATTTATTTCTGTATGTGTATGAATGTACTGTCTGCATGCAGGTTTGTGCACCCGTTTCGTGCAATGCCGCGGAGGTCAGAAGATGGTGTCAGATTCCCCTGGAACTTAAAAGATTTTTAAAACAATTTTGACCACGCCTACCTTACTTCCTTCAGGCGCCATCTTTTCTAGGCAAACCTTATTAATTTGTAAAGGCCCTTTACAACTTAAGGGAAGAAGGGCTTATTTTGAGTCCTAGTTTCAGTGCATTGTGGAAGGGAGGGCATGATGGGAGAAGAACAGCTGACATCGTTGTACACAGGAACCAATGAAGAGAGAGTGCGGCAGCTGGCTTTCTTCCCTCTCCCTAATTTCTGTTTTTAAATTTTAAGTGTATGCATCTGTGTGTGCCTTTTGTATAGGTATGTGCAGATGTGAGTTCAAGTGATTGAAGAGGAAGGTGTTAGATCCCTTACAGCTGAAGTTATTTGTGGTTGTGAGCCACCTGATGTGGTGTTGAGAAAGGAACCAGGATCCTCTGTAAGAGCAGTATACTCTTGACTGTTGTCCATGTTGCCTGCTCCTCTTCCTCCCTTTTCTTTCATACAGGACCTAGCCTATGAGATGGTGCTACCCATAGCCCGGGTGCCTTTTTCTCTTAGCTCTTTCTAGAAATGTCCTCCTATCATTGGCATGGCCAGAGATCTCCTAGGAGCTTTGTAACCTAATCAGTTTATCAACGATTAGGAAATGAACTTTTGAAAGTGACTTGCTACTTACTGGCAGCATGGGTGACCTTCTTTAAGATGGACCAAAAATAAATAACTTCAATAGAGTTGTTATTCTCTAACATGAACACTGGATTTGATTCATGTGGAATGTCTGCTCGAGGATGGAATATAGCTACTTACTAATAATCACAGTCTATTATTATTATTATTATTATTATTATTATTATTATCATCACCATTCTCTAGCACTAGTAGCTCTTTACATCATTCCAATGTCTCCTAACAGTACCAGCCTTGCTTATTACCAATGGTGAATCATTGCTGACAGCCAAGCAAAAGCTTTTAAAAAGACAAGAAACATCACTTTTGTAGGAGAAAAATAATACAGGACAATACAGAAGACAGTGAAGACAGTTTTAAAAATGTTAAGAAGTCTTGGTGGCCATAAAACAGCAGTCTCAGTTCTCCACTGTCAGGAAACCTTATGTCGTGGTCACAGGCTGAATTCTGAGATTCCTTAAAGTCTTGAAGTCTTTGCACAAAGAAACAGTGCCTCCCAAGGCTCCCAGAGCACAGCCTGGCAGAGACGCTAAAGCAGTGTCATTGCTGGAAGCCACTAGTCTCCTTGATGAGAAGCTTTGGCTCCTGGGCTCCTTGGATTTCACAACATTTGTAAGAACTCTCTATCACTGAATTCTCTATAACTGAAGAATGCTAGCCATTCTTCCTCCCACTCTTTATTACACTGGCGTTGAACCCATACCAATGTCGGATGGTGTTATGTCTATCTTGTATTTTCTTTCAAAATAATTTTGATTAAGTTAGCTATCAAATATCCTTACATCTACTTGTAACAGAAAAATGCATAACACGAACTTTCCCTAAGATCTGAATGGTCAGATCTAGATAACAATATCTTTGAAAAATTCACTTACTCTTGGTTCTCCAATTTTTAACTAACCTGGAAAAAGGCAATATAGTAGATATCTGTTAATGACTCTCATTTTATGATTCTAGAACTATTATGTACTGTGATACTATGAATCAGCACATTTATTTCTTATATATCAGGACTAGATCACAGTAGTTATTTTATGTACAAACGGTTCTTTGATCTAATAAAAATACTAATTTTTCAAAAAAGTAAATGTTGCTTTGATTTTTGGCTCACAATACTGATATGTAGCAAACAAGTCTAAAACAGAACTTTGAAGATTCACCATCATTATCACTTCAGATCCAGAACTACTTACATAATTTTAGAGCAAAGAATTCGATGATTTCCTAATTGGCTTTTCCTCCTCAAATTAAAAGTACTTTAATTAAAGAAAATCCTATATTCATTATCACCATCAAAAGATGACTTAAAATTCACACATTTTCATCTGTTTGGAACTAGTGGCAAGAGTAACAAAGTTTAAAATCTGATAATGATAAAAAAGTACCATTTTGCTACTAGAAGATTATCTTTCCTTAAGTCTGTACTTCATTTTGAAGGCACAGAGGCTATATTGTTCACCTAAATGACAAACAGATCACATACAGGATTTTTAACACAGGAGAGAAAGGTTATGTTATTTGTGCTGCAACTATAAGAAGATAAAGTTAGTCTTTGTCCTTAATTAGGAAGTATACAGTGATAATCCATCCTTATCTTTGAAATGGTGCATGAGCCTAAGAAAGCAGTAGATTTAATCTAAAATGAAGTTTTGAGATTTTCCAAGATCTCTGATACATTATCTTAGTGTTGGACTGCTTTTGATAATCTTGGTCTAAAGCTGTGATCAATGAGGAGTTAAAGAAGGATTTAATGCTGGTGACAGGATTTTCATCTCTTGAACCATGCCAAATGGGGCAATATGCTTAATAGAAGAGAAGTTTGGAAACTTTTTGCTTGATTCTATAATAACATTTCAAGACTTTCTGTTTTCAAAAAGAACAGTTTTCATGGTAATATTCTTGATATACAGACAAATGTAGCCTTTATATACACACATTGAAGAGCTGACCATTCCAAGTTTTAAGGTGCCCCAAAGTGATATACAATGAAATTTGCTTAGAAAGTTTGTCATGAACACATTTATTTAAATTCACTCTAGCTGTGAGAGATACATTCAAATTTTATTAAAATAATTTACATTTGAAACATTTTCCTCACATTTGCAGATTTATACAAATCTGGGCTCTCTTCGAATGAACTCAGGGAGGAAACAGATGTATCATTAGTGGGCATGGAAATCAGATCCAGGAGTAAGACCTTTCTGCTGTCCAGTGGGAGTTACCTGCTTGAGCTCAATTTGTGATCAGATTAGCGATTACTTAAGCTTGAAAGAAATCTGTTGCAAATGTCTGAGCCATCGGTCCAGATGACACCCAAAGGATGCAAGCCAGCCTGTGACGCTGGTGGCATTATTTCAAGGCATCCCTATAATTTATTCATCAGTTCCAAAGTGAAATCAGAAACCTTCATTACTGCCACACTAAGAGGGCCTCATTGAGGAGGTTCTTTCCACTTTTATTTAAAGAGTCACTGTAACATTTCAAAGTTGGGTTAAAAAAATGCCGTTGGCTAAATTTCTGTCATCTTCATTTCTAAGCCCATTTATAACCCAATGGTTACAGATGGACCCGTTAAAAGTCATTTATGGAGAATTTGGGGTATTTTTACTTAAACCAGAATGGCCTCTTTTGCCTATGTAGTTTACTTTTCTGTTTTTCAGAAAATACCCCCTCTCTTAGTTGCTGTGATGAAACACTAACCATAACTAACTTGGGGTGGGGGTGGGGTAAGTGTTTATTTCATCTTATACTTCCAAGGCTCAATCCAAATTTGAGGGAAGTTAGGCAGGAACTCAAGCAGGATCCTGGATCAGGAAAGGAAGTAGAGACCGTAGATCAATGCTGCTTACTGGCTGACTCCTCTGGCCTGTGGTCAGTTGCTTTCATAGAAAACCTGGGATCATCTGCCCCAGTGGGCTATTGGGCCACCCACATCACTGTGTAATAAAGGAAAGGCCTCACAGACATGTTCACAGACCAATATAATAGAGGAAACTTCCCAGTTGAGGTTCCTTCTCCTCAAGTGTGTCAAGTTGACAGCTAAGCTATATAGCACAACCCAATTTCCTTCTTTCCAACCCTTCCCCTCCACCATGTTTCTTTGCTTATGTGAGGTTCTTGGTTATTGAAAGCATGCCTTCAGGGAATCCTGCTTTCTCTTTTCCTCTCTGCTTTCTGGCTCATGCTTAAGTGGTCTGGTTTTACCGCACATTTCCACCACAGTGTCCTCTCCTTGCAAGGACTGTATAATAATGAGGTAGCCAGGTCATGGGTTGGAACTTCTAGAACCAGTAGCCAAAATAAATCTTTTTTTAAAAAACATTTATTTAATTTTGGATACGAGTGTATTGCCTGAATGTGTGTAAGTGCACACATGCTGTGCAATGGCCACACAGAATAGAAGAGGGCATTAGATCCTCTGGAACTGGTGTTAGAGAGGGTGTTAGGTACCATGTGGCTTCTATGATTTGAACCCAGGTCTCATGCAAGAATAGTAAGAAATAAATCTTTTATCTTTATAAATAATCTCAGGTATTTATGACAGAAAGTAGGGATGAAACAGAAACTTACTGATTCAAAAGGACAGGAAATACTTCCCTGTTTTTAATTGTTTATACCTTCAATTACATACTTTTAAGTTTTAATACCTATTAAAGTTTTAATGGTTATATTCATCAAATAAAATAATTTCCCTTTAGGACACTAGCAATAGGCCTGCTAACTTTTAACTTTGGTTATTATAAGTATTTTAAAATCTATTACATACTCTCCAAACCTAGGGTTTCCTGATTTCCCAAGTCCTATAATTCCAAACCTGACACTTTGCCTTAAAATTGGGCCAGATTCCCTTCTACTCTAACTTCTCCAGCCATTTATGGATTAGAAAAATCCCACTGTACTCATTACGCTAGAATGTCAACAGTTTTTAAACTTGGTATTTATCCAAATCCGTACTCTACCTATGTCTCAAGAAAAAAAAAAAAAAAAAAAGAAAACTCCTCTCAAGTTGTGGTTATTCTTTTTAGTAGTAATTGCACATTTGGAAAATAGTGGCGAATAAACAGCAAATGCTTGGAATCTTCTAAACATATAATAGACATAATTGTATTTAATGAAAACAGTGGCATTTTCTAAGCAGCTATTAACCTAGGATTCTTTTGGAGATTACAAATTGGCCCCAAATGCCTAGATTCCATATATTTAGCTACATATTTGTTTGAAAAGGTTATGAATCAGAAGAGTTTCCAAAAATGTAACAATGTAACATTTTGTTTCTGTGGTACAAATGGTAGTCATAGCAACATTGAACATGGATTCCTGTGTGGCTCGGACTAAGAAGCTGCTGGTCCTTCTCAGAAGAGTTTATGAGCTTTTTTGTGACATGACCTCTAGCAATCTTTAACTATTTTACACATCTTTGTTTTTGCTCCTTTTCTATTCTCAGTAGGGGGCTGGAGAGATGGCCTAGTGGTTAAGAGCGCCGACCGCTCTTACAGAGGACCCGGGTTCGATCCCCAGCACCCACATGGCGGCTGAGAACCGTCTGTAACTCCAATTCCAGGAGAACTCCAGTTCCAGGGGAATCGGACACCCTCTTCTGACCTCCGCGGCGTTGCACGACACGGGTGCACAGACTTGCATGCAGACAGTACATTGATACACATACAGAAATAAAAATAAAATTAAAAAAAAAAAGTTGACATTTAAAGGTCTATATCAATTCCTCTATGTTATTGATTATATGTACATGATAAGAAGTTCTAATAATTTTATCTTTTGAATCAAGGATTAAGTAGGCTTTTATTTATATCTTTTTATTTTTCTGTGAGGAGCCTGTCACCTGGATATATGTAAATGTTTCATGTGTGTACAATGCCCTGGGAGACCAGAAGAGGACTTCTGATGCCCTGGAACACATGTGGTTGTTGACAACCAAACCCGGCACCTCTGGAAGAACACCACCTCTCTTATCCTCTTGTTCTCTACCGAACCATCTCTCCAGACCCTTATTTCATTTTTAATTTTGAGTGTCTGTCTGTAGATACATGTACATGAGTCCTGGTGCCTGCAGAAGCCAGAAAAGAGTGTCAGGTCCTTGGATTTGGAGTGACAGACAGTTGTGAGCCACATAATATGGGTACTGGAAGCTACTTGGGGCTTTTGCAAGAGCAGTACATGTTCTTAACGGCCAAGTTACCTCTCCAGCCTCACAAACTTTTTCTTTAAAGAACCAATTGTAAGTCTGAAAACATTTCAGAAGATAAGAAACCTGTGGTAATTTCTTAATGATGTGGTTGTAGCTCTAAAGTACCATAGACAATATGGAAACTATTGGTACAATTGTGTCCTACAGAACTTTGATTTTAAAGGTAGGCAGTGAGTTGAGTTTGGTCTACAGGTTGTGGATTGCTGAGCATTGTTCTGTATGATCATGCACCCTCTGTGTTTTGAGAAAAACAGGATTCCACTATACCACAGATTTAAGTTATCTAAAATACTGTGCTATCAGAGGGCCATCCCTTTTTACTTACCTTATTAGTATATAAAATAAAGATATAAAATCATTTAGATTTAACAGCTATATTTTTCTCAGAAAGAACTGAATTCATCATTGCATCTCCATTGCATTCTCCCTGAATTGGGTCTAGTCCATGTTTTCCTGACTCGTTTTATAATTTTGCTTTATTTTATTTTGAAAATAATGCATGCATACAAGAATAAATCTAGTACAAAGTATATCTCTTTCACCTCAGAGTTCACATACTATCTCAAAATCAAATGGTGGCAGTTTTATGCATCTTTCTACTATATTCTCTAAATAAATAAGCATTGTGCATGTGTGTGTGTGTGTGTGTGTGTGTGTGTGTGTTTTGCGAGGTTATTATGCCAATATTATAATCACCAGAACAAAAGCCTGACTCTTAAATTTAGTTTTTGAGAATGGGCCTTAACTCAGAGGACACTCGTTCCCCCAGATATCTCTTAGAATCATCTGTCTCTGGGAACTGTGCTTATGGAATTGTCTTTGGAACTCTGTTTCTGGAACTGTGTCTCCTTGAGTCTGGTCCCACCCATGATTTTATTCAAAATGGTTTCATCAGCTTCAATTGGGGAAGTACAAATTCAGCTCCACCCTAATCTTAATAGACCATCCCACCTTTCCGTTCCTAGATCTAGAATGTCTCATTCACGGGGAATCTCCCAAGACCACGTGAAGTACAGGTAAATGGATGGAACTAGAAGATATTATGTTAAGTGAAGTAACACAGTCCCAGAAAAATGATGAATGGTATCCCTCATATGGATGTTAGAGCCAATTACATAGCAGTAAGTATTTCTTGTGCAGGGGTCCTTGAGCTTTGGTCCAAGTAGTTGAAAGTGGCCCATATTGGAAAGAACAACAACGACGAAGACGACGATGACGACAACAACAACAACAGAAAAGTCTGCCTCAAAGAACTGACTGAAATAGTGAACTTCTGCTCGAAACAGTCAACTTCTATATCAAGAATTTTGAAAAAGACTGATAAAAAGATGAAAGACATGTTTGGCAGAATACATGAGCTTTGGTGGGGTGGGGAGCCAGGGAGGGAACACGGGTCTAGATTTGATTTGTAACATAATCTTGTACAAATATATATATATTATATAACAATAAAAAAAGAACAAAGAAAGCAAATAAACAAAAGAATGTCTCATTCACTTACAGTCACATGTCCTTCCTAATCTTCACTATGTGGAATGGAGATGTTAATTCTCAAGTATACCCACATTCATTGATTAACTTTCCAGTGGAGCACAAAATTGACATTGCCAAGGAGATCAGATCAGGTGACCAAATCACAGGACACAGCACATTTTTTCCTGGGGTTAATTAGTTGTGCGTGTGTGTGTGTGTGTGTGTGTGTGTGTGTGTGTGTGTGTGTTTGCTTGATTTTTAAGGTTTACCTCAATAAAACTTTAGAAGTATTACCACACACACCCCAAAATAGTCAAATGCCATTCAAATTTGTTTTATTAGGTAAGGATCTAAACACAAATAGATTACTCCTTTAATACTCATGCCACTATTGTGGTAAGAGGCATATCTTCCAGGCTAGTTGTTGTTGTAGCTCAGAGGAGTGACAGCTGGATAAGGTTCATGTCAAATTTTTTCCTCAATTAGCTTGCATAGCATGTTTCAGAAGTAAGAAATCCAGACAGGAGAGATGAGGCTCTGAAGTCAGTACCAGTGATTGCTCCTTGTTTGTTCTACAGATGTTGTATGTAGTGTCTTCAGCAATAGAACCCTGCAACGTAGGTCTGACAGGTAACCAAGAGCAGGGGCCCTGGCCAGTATTGTTAGAGAGTCTGTGGGATGCCTGGTCAACCCCTTCAAAAGAGGGAGTCTATTTCTGACATTAGCTTTTACTTTGCTAGCCTATGGTATCTCATGGGTACAATGTACTCTATTATAAGTTAACTCCTTTGAATCTCTTTTTACGATATATGTGTATATACTTTAAGTAGCTTTTACAGAGGCAGATTTCCATATCCATTTTTATAAAGGGCTTTAGTATTAGTTATTCCTTTTCATACTCCCTCTTCTGCCCTACCTTACCATTCTCCTCTTGCTTTAACCCTTCCTACTTATTTCTTACCTTTTTCCCTTTACATCAAGGCAGTCCTCCTAGCCTCTCAGAGAGCTCACCCCCCCATGGTTATATATTAATTTTCGACCTCTGTGGATTTTCAAATTGAAACATACATATCTAAGATTTCAAAGCAAGTATCTAGCTATGATATACAACATGAGAAATTTGTCTTTCTGGGTCTGAGTTATCTCACATAGGATGTTTCCAGTTCCATCCATCTACCTGAAAATTTCAAAATTTCATCGTAAGAGTAACTAACTACATTGCTGGAAGGATGACGAACAAAACAGCAACATAGCAGAAGAAGCCAGACAGTGCCACAGGTGAGGGGAAACGCCTGTATGATGCTTTCTTCACAATTTATGAGCAGAAAACTGGGGGGTGAATGAAAGAAAGTACAAATGAATGTTCAGGAAAGGTTGATTAATCCATTTCTTATTCTGAGAAATAGCATATAAATTTGAGGAAGGAATGTATAAATTATATTAAATTAGTGGTTGCCAAAACACACAGCCTGGAGAATTTGTAATCATTTAATACATTTTGGCCACGTTTTCCCCTGTAGACAAAGTGAATCTACCAAATCATCTCTTAATATCTCAGAACATTAACAAGTGAGAAATGCTTTTTGTGTAGCTCATAAGGATGACTTTTTTTTGAGACAAAGTTTTGCTATGCAGCCCAGGCTAGTGTTGAATCCATGATCTGCCTCTCTTAGCCTCATGAGTGTTGGCTTTATAGATAGGTATTGTCATGTCCAGGTTATGTACATCTTCTTAGCAATTCACATAATCCTAAGAAATAAACATTAATATCTATACTATAAAGATGAAAGGATAAACAAAATCTCTGAGGGAAATTTAGTGATGTTCATTTATCAGACTTCATGTTTTGATGTACAGATCGATGTTGACTAGTGATGACGACAATAACTATAGAGTTAAGCTTATTAGAAGATGAAAATATTAATAATTGAGCATGTATTTAGTATACTGTATTACTTTGCCATTGTTGTGATAGAACAACTTGAGCAAGATGGCTTATAGATGGATGAGTTTATTTGGCTTATCCAAAGGGATAAGAGTTGATCATGAGGAGAGGCATGGGGGCAGATACAGATAGAGGAAAATGCTGAGCCGTCATATCTCCAAGCATATGCAGGAAGCAGAGAGATGGACTGGAAGTGGGGTAAAGCCCACCAACAGTGATATGCTTCCTCCAGCAAGACCACACCTCCTAAATCTCCCAAACAGCACAACCAACTGGGACCAAATACTCAAATACGTGGAGCCTGTGAGGGCACTCTCACTCAAACCATCATATACATTTTACTACAGAATTTCACTATGATCAAGAAAACAAAGGATACCAAATGCTAGAGGAGTTGTGGGGAAAGGAAAGCACTCATCCACTGCTGGTGGGAATGCAAACTCCTGCAATCCCTATGGAAAGCAGTGTGGAGAACTCTTAAAAGACTCAAAACGAGCCTACCACCTGACCCAGTCATACCACTCCTGGGTATATACCCACAAGACTCATCATATCACAGAGATACATGCATATCCATGTTTATTGCAGCTCTCTTCACAGTAATGGAAAGCTGGAAGCAACCCAAGTGTCCCTCAAATGATGAGTGGATAAAGAAAATGTGGTACATGTACACAATGGAATTCTATGCAGTGGTAAGAAAGACATCATGAATTTTGCAGGTAAATGGTTGAAACTAGAAACCATTATGCTAATTGAAGCAACACAGTCCCAGAAAAACAATGTATAGTCTCCTTCAGTTGTGGATCCTAGCACCAAATCTCTATTTATAAGACAAACTGAATAGTTATTTTTTATTTCTTTTTTTAAATTTTATTTATTTATTATTTGTATGAATGTACTGTCTGCATGTAGGTCTGTGCATCCGTGTTGTGCAATGCCGCAGAGGTCAGAAGAGGGAGTCGGATTCCCCTGGAACTGGAGTTCTCCTGGAATTGGAGTTACAGACGGTTCTCAGCTGCCATGTGGGTACTGGGGATTGAACCCCAGTCCTCTGCAAGAGCGGTCGGTGCTCTTAACTGCTAGGCCATGTCTCCAGCCCTTTATTACTTTTTTAGTAAGTATAATACCTGATACTCATCAACTTGCTATGTAATATCAGAATGTAAAGTAATATTTTTTCTTTACCTGCATACAATGCTCCAGTCAAAATGTGAATCCCTAAACATGTTTTGGAATTAACCTATAGTTTATTTTCAGACCTCACAATTTTGGTACACATGTAGCATGTATATATGCAGGTTTTGGAGTGATATAAACTGGAGGGAAAAACAACAACAAAAGACTCGGTAAAATAACTGACGGAAACAGTATACTTCTGCCCCAAACAGTAAACTTCTGCATTAAAATTATTTTTTAAAGACAGAAAAAGATGAAAGACATGTATGGCAGAATGCATGAGCTGTGGTGGAGTGGGGGGCAAAGAAGGGGGAATGGGTCTAAATTTGATTAAGAAATGTTGTATGAAATGCACAAAACTTCAATAAAAAAAGACATACAAAAAAGCGTAGGAAGCTTTTCTTACTTTGAGCAGATACAGTGCAGTCCTGCTAAGGGAAGGGGAGCACAGTGGCTGTCTGTGGTCACTGTGGGGAACTGACCCCTAGGGACAGAGGTCGTTGGTTACTTTGTAACCCAACCTGAAAGGTACTTCCGAACTCAGGTTCTTAGCCTAGGAAACAGAACTTTTCCCATCTGGTTGTGCTCTCCCACCTGCCCAAAGACTGCTGGTCTATGGACATGAATTTCAGGCTGATAGCTGATGGCCTATCTTCCGTCTACACCCACTTACAATTCACTTCACAAGCTGGTGACCCGATAGGTCTCTATCCAACCCCTCGCTAGCTTACCAGGCTGGTGGTTTGACAGACCCCTGTCTAACCCACTAGCCACTGACACTTGAAATCCAGGTACATGCAAAATAATGGACCTAGGAATTCTGTGTAATGATGATAATGGAGAATTCTATTTATTGCCTGAGGCAAGTTACTTTTATAAGCAAAATGACATAATCTCACAGAGCCAATCACAGACCACCAGTGTTGAGTCACTGTATACTGCCGCTCAGCCTAGCATCACGTGCCTGGACCATGTTGCTCCCTCTTGGGGTGGGGAAGAGTGGCAGAAAAATGCCCTGAAGGATGTTAGCTGAGAACTAGCCCCTAATTCAAAGTGGATCCTCCCACTAAAAAGAATTTCAAAACTTACCCTCGGCTGCCCCAAATATAATAAAAATGATGTTAGCCTGTTTAAGCAAAAATTTCTGAACTAAGCTTATTTCATAATCAAGTGTAGAGTGGTTTGTGTAATTTATTAAATATTTCAACAAAAATGATAGACTGGAAGCTCATAAAGTTAATTGCTATTAATGTGCAATCAATATGCTAAAGTATGGTTTCTACCAGATGTTTACAGCTGCCACATAATTGCAAGTTGAAAAATGTAAGCCAAAAATAATATGTATATTACTTCACATCTTTGTTCCTTATGCACATGTGATTCTTATCATACATTAATTGAAATTAATGTTTTTCCAACAAGGTTGCTATTTGCCCATATTAAATTATTATTTTAAAGGTGAAATAGAATAAAATCCTTTGTAAAGCTAAATTCATGTCACTCTACCTATCTGAACAGGTAACTTTCCTGTTCCATGTGAGGTTGAGACACCAGTTATTATTATTATTATTATTATTATTATTATTATTATTATTTTGGTCTTTTTGAGACACGTCTCCCTGTAGCCCCAACTGGCCTAGAACTCTCTGTATAAAACAGGCAGTCCTCAAACTCACAGAGATCAGCCTGCTTCTGCCTTCCAAGAGACCATTTTGTACATAGTGATCAGAGAAAGTGTTTACAGAAGCACTCATACTGAGGCGGGCTTTACTGGCATAGAGAGTAAGACCAAGGGGGTTTGCCTTAGCAGTCCCCAGTTGGACACAGATAAAGGCCTGAAGGAATAGGCTTGTCACTATGTTGTGATTTTCAGCGGCATTGCTTTTGAGTATATGTGAGGTCATCTATAAAAGCAGGATCAGCAAGTGGTCACCTCATGCTTGACAGAATGGAAGGTATTTAAAAGTTAGACATTTAATGCATATGTTATTCTTTTTAAAATATTTGAATGAAAAAATAGGAATTGCCTTTTTATCAATGTATTTTCCACATCCCCCCTTAGTAATAATCTCTTCCAGGATCACTTTGGTGACCCCTGGTCTCCCCACCCCCATTTGCTTTTCCCAGGCCTCCTCACATCTGCCTACTGAACCATGGTTATTTATTCATAGTCATGACTTTCTCAAGCTGTTGAAGATGTTTGAGGGCAGAGTGGCTGCCTTATTCATACCTTTTCCAGTCTATAAAGTCTACATGTTCAGCAAACGTACTCTGGCTTCAATTGAGCTAAACAAAAAATAAGTGAATATTTGCAATTTGACCATGTGAAGGTCAAATTGGGTTAATCAGTTAAAGATTCTAGGGAAGGATTGGGAAGAAATTCAAGTGACCTTTTCCTCTCAAATTTACGTCTGCACCCTCCTTTCCTATTTCCTGGTTTGTGATAAAAGTTGTAAAGCTGTCAAGGTTTGATGCATCTTGCCACTAGCCTACAAAACTGTTCAAATATGATTCAATTTCATGCAGACAGAGACACAGAACAACTTGGCAGTTAACAGCTAATGGCTTTTAAGGGTTTAAGTCAGCCCTAAACATTATTCCAATGAGTTTTTGTGGTTTAATTACCTTAAAACATTAAGTAGTCAGACTCCATCAATACACATATACTTAGGGATATCGAATGTGCACTGCTCCCAAATCCCACTTAGAAGGGTGTCTTATATAGCATCTTATTTTGCCAAAAACCATATAAAATAGTTTAATTCTACCTATTTGAGCCTAATGATGTGTACTATCATTAAGCTTGGAGAAATGTGAACTCAAAAGGATTCTGTAAACAGCAAACCAGGGCTTCATAAAGCGAAGGATGATGTCATGCCTGCCCTGCCCTGTTCTTTTCTCTACCATGTTAACTGTAAGAAGTGTACCTGATTGATAAGATCCTCAGCTCTGGGTTCAAATCTCAGCACCCAAAATTTGTAGGGAAATTAAGTAACAAGATGAGTGTAAGGAGAAAAATTATAATTAGTAGTCAACCAAGGTTTTGTGAGAACTCCATCAAATGATGCATGCAGAGTTAATAATGATCACTAATACACATTTGACATTCTTTTATTTTAAAAGCTTATTCCTGAGATTTTCAGAGGTGAGAAAAAATGAACTTGAAGGGTCAGTATCCTATTTTAACGCTGTAGAAATGAGCTTAATATCTTCATTGTGATTTTCCTTCTCTGAACTATAATTAAAGAAACCAAAAATTGTCACTTATTTCATGTACTGTTTCAGATGTTTTCTTCTGCTGAACTCATTTCTATCCACGGACTCGCAATAACTTCATTACTCTTTTCGAGTCACATCACTTCCCAGTTTCCACCATTCAAATTGGCCTAAGATCCTGCACTAACCAAATATTAATATTTATGAGTGGTGCATTTTGAGTTCAGAGATAGCAAGAGAAACCTTCAGGGAGGCAGAAATGAGTTATTGGTGTGCTATAGAAAGTGTCATTTGGAATGTGCTGCATTGTAGTGAGAGATGATTCAAATGCATGTGTTCATAGGGCAATGTAATCTAGTTTACTAATCTCTCATTATACTAAGGTGAAGCTTTTGTGAGCACTGACTGCTTATTAGCATCCTGGTCTCACTGAAGAATCCAGATCATGTGCCAATTTTATTCTCATTGTGGAGCAATTCCAAATGTTTCCATTCTTTTAATTAATTCATCATGCAAAAATTAAATGTGGCAAAATGTAGAATCATTTGAACTATATAAGCATAGGCATTATATGGCAGATACTATTTTTTTTTTCATTTAATGGTGTGGTCTCTACGTTACTTCAGTGAAAACTCCAAGGCCTCAGGCATCATTTCCTTTTGAGTTAACCATTATACCTTTCCCCCACCTTCTTGTGTCTTATTTTTGTACCTTCTCCTTGAAATCTGTCATTCCCCACGACAGAAGTCAGCATTGAGATCACTCCTGAAACCAACTGATGATATTCCATTGGTTCATGTGAAGGTTATTTGTCCACAATCTTGTTAGAGTAAGATGTAGATTGCTGTTTGCAGTAAGCAATAGCACAGGGTATAGATAGTTTGGTACAAAGCTTTAACTTAATCTTAATTCCTATTGTTTGTAAGTGGGCAAGCCAATTCCCCTAAATTAGTACATAACCGCTTTTATAATGCTAGCTCAGAGTTTTCAGTTGGATTATAAAGAATCCTGATATTCACCAATGGGAAATGATGATTAAAAAATCATGGAAGGATGGAATATGTAATATGGCTTTCTTCTTTGCTTCAAGTCTACCTAGTGTGGCAGAATAGTTAATTTCTCCCAACTGCCATAAGAAAAAAAAAACATAATTACAAACAACTACTAAAGTTCCCAAGATCACTGAATGATCTAAATGATCCTGTAACTATGTGTGGGAAGGCAAGCTATGTGGGAGAAACACAGAACTAGCATGAGGACAGGGAAATCCATTCCATTTTATATTAAACAATATAAATCTACAGTATCTCCAGATTAAGACAAATCATGATTAACTGTGATCACTCAGATATTTATTGGATTTTAATTTCCATAACCATAATGATCATTGAAAGTACTAGTATAATTCCAAACCTGTCTGTGTTATGCTATATTGGAGATGCATAGGTCTAGATTCAGATGGACCTATATTAAATCCGTGATTTTATTTCTATAGCGCTGTGATATTGGATACTGTGCTTTGCCTCTATGCCATGTGAATAACAATTTCCATTTCCAGGGTCATTTTAAGGGTAAGAGATAATGTACTTAAAACAGTTAGCGCAGTGCCAGATGCATAGACACTCAGTACCCACTCACCACAGAGGCAGCAGTAACTGTTCTTATTATAGTCTTTGCTCTAAGAAATTTACCTCATAAAAAAGAGAATGCGTTCCTGTAGAAGTTAAGCAGAGTGAATGTACCTTCCAAACGGCCCGAGGCAGTAGTAGCAAATGAAACAAGGATAGCAGATAGACCTAGGTTTGGCCTCTGCTGCTCTATGAGGTCTGGTAGGTGCTAGGGAAATACTTCTTCAACACCCTATCAACAGTCTGCATTACAGAGTATGAAGAAGACACATTTCTACTTGGAGGTTCTGTTCTTCATACGAGGATACTGTTAAGCTCTATTTAAAGCTGACATTCTTTGCAGTTGTTATTGGCTGCCAGCAGAAGCAGAATAGGATGGAAGCTTCCCTATTGGCTTTATCAATGTAGGAAGCCATTGGACATTTCCTTATGTCTCTGTCTTAGCTTCATCACTCTAAGTTTTTAGAGTTACCACATTACAGTATAAGCTCTCTCAGCAGTAAAAGATGCTCCATTGTAGTATAGCCAGTATGCTGAGAATTATGCATTCACAGAGTTTGTCCCTCATCAACCTAACCTGCCCTAGGCAGGTGAGACCATACAAACAGCGTTGCAGATCTGGGACAATCAGAAGATGACAAGAGGAGAGTGGGAATGCGAACAGTACATAACCCCTAACCCTGCCCCCAATAAACTAGTCCGCGACAGCTAGGCCTCTATCTGCGTTCACCCTACTCCTAGGGTCTGTGTCTTGACTCTGTGCCTCTCACCACCATTTCTTTGGTCGGACCCTGAAATTCTCCAGCAGGTCTGGGGGATCATCTACACTCCATCGTGAAATTGGATGGAAGAAGGAGGCTGTGTGCCATGCCATAGCATGAAACCATGGCAGGTTAGGAATTTCAGTTTCTGCTCTAACTTCTGTCGTGAAGGTCCCATCTATGAGCAAGAGTAACTGAGATGATGTCTTTGGTGTTTTCATAGAACCTAGCTCACTTCCATTTTCATTATATATACAATATTGAAAAACAGCCCAATGTCTCATCCCAGTCATTAAGCTGTTATTATCAACTCTACTTTAGATCTCTTGAATGAGGAATTAAAACCAAGTCACAGGCATTCTTCATTATCATTACTTGTCTGGTGTTCTCTGCATAACCAACATCTCATTCTTTTGTATACATTGTCATATTTAATCTCTCAACAACTTCACAAGATTTCTTATTCCCTTTGGGCTGCTATAAAAAAAACACCATAAACTAGGTGACTTATGTAATGGGAATGTGTTTTTCACAGTTCCAGAGGCTGGGAAATTAAAGGTTAGTAAAACAGGCAGTTTCATGGCCCCAAAGAGCTTATGGATTATAGGTGGTGTCTTCTTCCTCACAAGATGTAAATGGCCAACTAGCTCTCCGAAGTCTCTCTTAAAAGGGAGCTAATTTTAGACATGAATGTGGAGCTCTTATGACATAATTACCCCCAAAGACCCGATCTCTTAAAAGTATCACAGTGAGGGTTAGGTTTGAATTCGAGGTGACAATAGAATTCAAAATATTGTTTAAGATAAGTGTTATAATCTGAACAACATTTTGCAGCAAGTATATAAGATACCAGAGCTTGAATCCAGCATCCTTATTGAACTATCTAGTTACATGTATACACACTATCATTCTCACCTTAGGATATGATAAAGCTAAGTGACTTATGATCATTGGGACACTTTTTCACTAAAAGATGTTTATATCTTATAACTTGTCTATTCCTCTATTGTTTTTCATCACACTGGCATGTCAATAAATGAAGTTATTTACTCATTTCTCCCCTGAATGTCTTCATCTCTGAGAAAATTTCCTGTTCTTACTAAAATGAACAGTGTGACAACTGAAACACATTTTTATGTAAGTGTCTGTAGGTGATATGTTCCTGAATTGTTTTAATTTATAATAGTACTGGAGGAATATTATGCACATCAGTCTTATAAATAATGTGGCATAAATAACAGCTGCATTTATTGCCAAAGCAATTATTTTCTTCCCAAGCAATCATTCATTTTTTAGCAGGAGTTGGAAATTTGCATACAGCATTGTCTCCTTACATAATTAGGGTGAGTCTCCTTTACTCTCATGCCTTGCTGTTTAATACCTGAAAATAATTAGTTTTTCCTTTGAGCATTGTCAAGATCTACTGGGGCTTTAAAAATGTGTTTGCCTGCGGTTTATAGCACTAGTTAAATCAGTATAGTCCTATATCGGTATCTATTGGGAATTGATTTTGGACTCCTGTGGATACTAAAACCTGCAGATGTTCAAGTCCCTTATACAAAATTGTATATCATTTGTTTATCATTTATGCATATGCCTCATGTACTTTAAATAACCTTTAGACTACTAACAATACTTAATATATGTAGCTGTTATTTTTAATAAAATATTTTTATTGGTGTTTTGTGTATTTCATACATCATTTCTCAGTCTAATTTAGACACATTCCCTTTTCCATGCCCCCCACCCCACCCCAGTTCTTGCATTCTGCTATGCATGTCTTGCACCCTTTTCTCAGTATTTTTAAAGTTTTTCTCTGCAGAGGTTTATTGTTTGGGCAGAAGTTAACTGTTTCAGTCAGTTCTTTGACCCAGTCTTTTGTCATTGTTGCTCCCTCCCATGTCACATATACACCAAAATTATGACCTCTAAGAATAAACTATGTTAATTCCAAAATATGTTAATTTTATATTACTCTAAAATGTGAACACATACCCTCCACCCATACACTACAATTACAAAGTCTGAAAATAAGTGGTAAGTTGATTCTAGAGCCCATTAAGGAATTCACACTATAACAGCACAGTTGCCTTCATATAAAAAGTAATATAACAATAACTTTGATCAGCATGCCTTTCAGCTATGGATTTGGTGCTAGCATCCACAAATGAGGGATACCATTTGTCTTCTGTTTTTCTGGGACTGTGATACTTCACTTAGCATAATGTCTTTGAACTCTATCCATTTACCTGAAAAGTTCATGATGTCATCTTTCTTCACCACTGCATAGAATTTAATTGTGTAGATGTACCACATTTTCTCTATACATTCCTCTGTTGAGGGATACTTGGGCTGCTTCCAGTTCTTTGCTATTGTGAAGAGAGCTTCAATAAACATAGATGTGCATGTGTCTTTGCCATAGGATGAGTCTTGTGGGTATATACCCAGGAGTGGTAAGACTGGGTCAGGTGGTAGGCTCATTTTCAGTTTCTTAAGAGCTCTCCACACTACTTTCCATAAGGGTTGCACGAGTTTGCATTCCCATCAGCTATGGATGAGTGTTCCCCTTTCCCCACAACCTCTCCAGCATTTGGTATCCTTTGTTTTCTGGATCATAGCCAGTCTTACCAGAGTAAAATGAAATCCTTTTTTGTGGATCCAATACTTTACTACACAACCAACATTTCAATGTAGATTAAATATGAAGGAATGATGTAGTAACTTGGAAGATAATTAAATCAAGGATTTTTGTCTGTTAAATAAAGTAACAGAACTCCTTGTAAGTAGTTGAGTAAACAAGGTTGGATAAAGAAAAAATGAGATGAAAAAATAAATGATGCTCATTGAGAATCTGTTAAGTGCTGGAAATAATCTCATAATCTCTGCACTCAAGAGGTAAAGAAAGGAGGATCATGAGTTCAAGGCTACCCTTAACCAGATAGCATGTTTGAGGTCAGCTTAGGATGAGTTCAAGGCTACCCTTAACCAGATAGCATGTTTGAGGCCAGCCTAGGCTACACAAGACTCTCTTTAAACAAATCTACAAAGTGAGTCACAAAGTCTTAAGACATTTTTCTAACAGTCAACTGGAAATATTACTGGGGTCAAATTCTCTTAAAATCTTCAAATTAATATAGGGTAATCACTTAAAATGAGGGACTCTGTTGATGATGTGGGTAAAAATCCATAATTTTCTTATTGTCCAATTTTCTGTACTTTAAGATTTTAAAAGTCAGTAAAAACTTCTTCATTTTCTCTATCACAGTACTGAATACAAAGGGAAAAATAATCTTCCTTAGTCAATGACTTGTGAGTGAAAGGGTGGAGGTAGAGTTTTGCCTTCAAAGTTATCTCCTTTAGGAAGCTCTTTTGACTTCTTCGGACCATGTGATACGGCCACAGTTTCCTGTATGTCTTTGTAAACATCCACACATTTAGGTACCGATTCAAAATGATGCATTATGAAGCCCTAGAATGCAATTGTTTTGCCCCTAAGTCCTCAGCTCCCAGAACAAAGTTACAATCATGTTTGTTGATTGTAATCTTATTCTCAGGGATTCTTTTAAGACACATCTCTGGCATTTATGTTCCTGAACAGGGACAAAAAAGTTTCCCAAAGTTATTTAATATGCCTTAATTTACCTTTCCTTATAAATTAACTATGAAAAAAACCACAATGATTTGCAAAAAATAAATAAAACAAAAACAAGAGAAAGTGTCAGCACTATCACAACCAAACAAAGTAACAGAATGTGTCCCAAACAATTTTATTTTAAAAGGAAACACCATCAGGCAAATGTGTGGGGGCAGCATCAGTCAGGGGGAAATAGAGATTAGAGCCACAGATATGCACGACCTTAAGTTCTGGCTCCTTACCTTGGTGAGTTTCAATGCCTTACTCATTCATTCTCATTTGAGAATCATTGGAAGTTTTTGATAGGACTGAGTTGAAATATATAAAAGCACTACACACACACACACACACACACACACACACACACACACACACACAGACATCAGCAATGTAAGTTTTAGGGAGAAGAATAGAAACTACTTTTATCCTGTTAAATGTATTTGTTGTTTAAATTATGTCCTTTAAGATTTGCTCCTTTATGAGCAAGGTATATAAGGATATTATTTAATTAAATCTTTTAGAAAGGTATTAATCTTCAGTTTTCATGGATAATTTGCTTTTCTATTTGAAATCTTTAGTAAGAATAAGATATCTGTCCTTAATTTCATAAGTTAATGCCTTAGGTGCAACATTAACATTCTCTGTGTCTTATTTCCAAGGAGTGAATGAAAAAGTGGCAGAATATTCTACCAAAATAAGTTAATAGAATGTTTCACAATTGTTCAAAATAGTGTGTTTTCTAACTATAGAAACATTTCCATTTTATTTTATTTGAAAACTCGCAGGATCCATGACCAGTTTGTTTAATTAACACATTTGCAACACTGAATCTAACACATGCTTCTGGTTGTTGACCACACACCAAATAAGGACAGAAATGGTTTCTTCTAGCTTTCTAGAACTATGTTAATAAACAAGCAAAAGCAGGAATTACCAGGCTGCAAAGCAAAATTACTCCCTTAGTAGTAAAGAAAAAGCAAAGCCGAAATACTAGGGATCTCTAAATAACAACAATCTCATGTGTTCAATTTGGGCGAAACAATGTTTTTCCATGACAGTGTTTAATGTCTCAGTAAATATGGGTGTCCACTTGTTAAAGCCAACAGTCATAAACTTATGTGTTTGCAGTCACCCATTGCTGACCTGTCTTCTGCAGATACCCTTTTCACCCAGCTACTTCCTAGCCATTGATTCTGCACAGAAACATCACCAGGATAACAGGGTGACTTTTTAAATTCTTTATCCCATTTCCATGATGTCAGTAAATTATTTGCTGCTTATTAATAAGAGCATGAGGCATATTATGAAACCCTCCTAATATTCTTCATCTGGGCTGTGCAGTACTTTTATTCTACTTACTGGTGAGGCTTATGAAATTGGAATAACTTATTCCTGTGAACATATACCTAAAAGGTGTCAGATGTGAGGCTAAAACTAAGGTTACTTTGCTTGCGAATTAACGAAGTCCCCAAAAAACAAACAGGGAATGGTTTCCCTCATTTGTGGATGCTAGTACCAAATCCCCCAATTGAAAAACAAGCTGAGCAATATTATTGTAATATCTCTTTCTATCTGAAAGCAACTGTGATGTTATAAGGTGATCTCTTAATGAGCCGTAGAGTTAAATTACCACATACTTTTAGACATGGTAATTAATGTATATGGGTGAAAACTATATATCCATATTTTAGAGTACTATAAAATTAAAGGGATAAGTGTGATCTCCTAAACATATATTGGAGTTAACATACAGTTTATTCCTGGAGGACATAACTCTGGTACATGTAATCCCCCCCTTGCATTGTACTTTTCACTCAAGGTTGAATTACCTATTTGGGAGCTTTTGTTTTTCCATATGAATTTAAGAATTTTTTTCCAAGCCTGTGAACAAACTCATGGGGATTTTAATTGGGATTGCATTGAATCTGTATATTAATTTGGGTAGAATGGACATTTTTACTATATTAATTTTTCCAATCCGTGAACATGTGAGGTCTTTCCATCTTCTGATATTAGAATAGCAACTTTTAAAGATGTTTCTCAGCCATCTTTATTTCTTCATTTGTGAAGTCTCTGTTCAGCTCTTTACTACATCTTTTGAGTGTGTCATTTGTTGTTTTCTTCCTCCTTTGTTTTTTGAGTAGTTTATACACTCTGGATATTAATGCTCTATCAGTTGTATCACTGGTGAAAGTTTCCTCCCACTTTGTGGGTTTTCTCTTCACTTCTTTGATTGTTTCTTTTGCTCTCCAGAAGCTCTTGAGATTAATAATTTCCCATTTGTCAATTGTTGACCTTATTTTTTTTGCACTGCTGCTGTCTGATTTAGAAAGTCTTTTCCTACACCTATGTCTTGTATGTTACTACCAACATTTTCTTCTATCATTTTCAGAGTTTCAGGTTTCACATTGAGGTCTTCGATCCATTTGGAGTTCATTTTTGTACAGGACAAGAGGTAGGGGTTTAGTTTTATTCTTCTACAAGTGGTGATCCAGTTATGCCAACACCATTTTCTGGAGACTTTTCTCTCCATTGAGTCTTCTTAGCCTCTTTGTCGAATATGGGATTGCTGGAATTGGATGTGCTCAGGTTTGGATCCTCAATTTTGTTGCATTGATCTATGGGCCTCTTTTTGTGCCAATACCAGGCTGCTTTTATGACAATAGCCTTGCAAAATAGTTTGAACTCTGGTATGGCAATCCCCTGTGTATTGCTCTTTTTGCTCAGGGTTGCTTTGGCTATCTGGGGTCTTTTGTTTCTCCATAGGCTAGTTTAGGATTTTTTTTTCTACGTCTGTGAAGAAGCTCATGAGAATTCTAATTGGGATTGCATTGAATTTGTATATTACTTTGGGAAGGATGGTCATTTTTACTAGTAGCTATTATTTTTATTTTTTATAAAAGTATGAAAAGAAATGATGATTGCATATGTTGTTATATATGTAATTTTTGTCTTTAAAGATTTTTTTTTATCTGTGGTTGTTTGAATCCAAGAAGGCTAAATCCACATATTCAGAAGGGTGATTTATGATCAGCATCTTTTTCTTGAAAAGAGTTAGATAGGATGGGTCTCAAGTACTTTGTTCTGTGCTTGGCCCAGTCCTGTATTGACTCATTGTACAATTATTTGAGCATACATACTATATGCTGGACTCTGTGGTTAATGCTGACTACACAATAGTAAATACAGCAGGAATCAGCAAACTAGATCACAGGATTCAATAAAATTTTTTTTTTGGATAAAACAAACAAAAATAAAGAAATAAATATTATGGACTTAAATATATCATAAAACAGAAACTTATGACAGGAACTAGTTTCCTGATTAGAGTACTGTAAATACCTGACTTCATAAGTAGGGATCTGAAGCAGCAAACTCATCTTGGACTATGAGGGCCAGGGGTCTGCTCAGGAAGAGGGAAGACTGTATGTGATTCCTCAGCTCTCCAACAGCTTGATTTTTTGAGGACCTAAAAAAAAAAGCCAGTGTGGATTATACTTAATAAGAAGACATAAGATATAGGCCATAATGATGTCAGAGAAGTCTATGAAAAATAATGACTTTTCACAAAATGAAAGAACCTTCTTTGGACCACCATGCTCTTAGAATGAGAATCTGAGCCTAGGTAGTTTTCTGTGACTGCAAATCTCAGTTTGCTTAGTGTTAGTGCTTAGACTCCAACAATTCGATGAAATAGTGATAGAAATGAAAAATATATAAATAAAATAATAATAATAACTGCACTACTATGGAACATTTATATGTCCAACATTTCCAAAATAAGTTTTCATTTTCTAAAACAACTTAATCTTCATAGGAAACCTAAGAGGTTCTTTAATTTTTATGAAATATTACTATCATCTTTTATTAAGTCAGAAGTTTAAAAGCAGTGACAAAATTTCTGAGTATAAAACTGACATAAGGGAATTAGAGATGTCTGAGAAACACCTCAAGAACTGTTCAACATCACTAATCATTAAGGAAATGCAAATGAAAACGACTTTAAGATATCATCTTACTCCAATAAGACTGGCTAGGATCAAGAAAACAAATGATACCAAGCGCTGGAGAGGTTGTGGGGAAAGGGGAACACTCATCCACTGCTGGTGGGAATGTAAACTCGTACAGCCACTATGGAAAGCAGTGTGGAGAACCCTTGGAAGACTTGGAATGAACTTGCCACCCGACCCAGCCATACCACTCCTGGGCATGTACCCTCAAGACTCACGCCACCACAGAGATACATGCACGGCCATGTTTATTTCAGCTCTCTTCACAATAGCAAGGAGCTGGAACCAACCCAAATGCCCCTCAACTGATGAGTGGATAGAGAAAATGTGGTACATCTACACAATGGAGTTCTATGCAGCAGTAAAGAAAGACGACATCACGAGCTTTGCAGGAAAATGGCTGGAGCTAGAGGACATCATGCTGAGTGAAGTAACACAGTCCCAGAAAAACAAACGACGAATGGTATCCCTCATCTGTGGATGCTAGTGCCAATTACCCAGTTATAAGTATTTCTTGTGTAGGGCCCCCTGAGCTTTTGTACAAAGCAGTTGGGCGTAATGCATTATGGAAACAACAACAACAACAGAAAAGACTGCATCAAAGAACTGACTAAAACAGTGAACTTCTGCTCAAAACAGTCAACTTCCCCATGGGAAAAAAAAAGACATTATTATTTTAACCTCTAAAAAAAAAAAAACTGACATAAGGGAAGAATGATTTACTTTGTCTACAGTTTCATCTTCCTCTTAATGATTAATTTAACTCAATTTAAATATTTTGAAACAATTTCCAATTAATCCAAACCTTGAAAGAACAGTTTCCTTTTCTTAAACCGTTTGAGAATTAGTAACAGCATATCAGCCCAAATCCTGTAACGTGAAAACACCGACTATATCTATATCATCACAATGCAGTCATCAAAATCAGAAAATTATCATCGAGATCTTCTTCTCCTAAGCCCAAACTAATGGTGATATAGTTTGGGTGATCAAGTTTCAGATGGTATATTACATTTAGTTAGTCTCTTTCAATCTGTCTTCAATCTGTCAAATCCCCTAATTTATCCTTGCTTTTAAGACTCTTCAATTTTTTTAAGCGTCTTACTATTTTTTATTCTGGAAATAGCCAGCCATTTTTATCTTTTATAGGAGCCTTTTAGTTAATATCATGAGACTTAATAACATTTACTATCAGATTTATCCTTAGTTATTAAAATTTACTAAGGATTTAATATTTATTCCCATATATGTAAATGGAACAGTTATTTTAGATATACTTTTAAATGTATGAACTTTAAGATGTCCTTGCAAGTCTTGGAGCAGGTTTTTTTTCTACTTTATTTTCTTTTATTTTTTTCTTTACTTCCTTTAATTTTATATTGGTCTAAAATATGAATACATACTTTCCACTCATATACAGTAATTACAGACTCTGAAAGTAAGTGGTGGATTGATTCTAGAGCCCCTTAAGAGATTTACATTATAATAACATAGTTGCTTTCAGATAAACAGAAATATAGCAATAATGTTGCTCAGCTTGCCTTTCATCTGGGGATATGATGTTAGCATCCACAAATGAGGGAGATCATTTGCCTCCCAAGTTCCATCCATTTACCTGCAAAGTTCATGATGTCATCTTTCTTTACTGCTGTAAATGTGTAGATGTACCACATTTTTGTCATCCACTCCTCAGCTGAGGGGCATTTGGGTTGGTTCCAGCTCTTTGCTATGGTGAAGAGAGCTGCAATAAACATGGATATGCATGTATCTTTGCCGTAGGATGAGTTTTGCAGTTATATACCCAGGAGTGGTATGACTGGGTCAGGTGGTAGGCTCATTTTGAGTCTTTTAAAAGTTCTTCACACTGCTTTCCATAATGGTTGTACAAGTTTACATTCCCACCAGCAGTGGATGAGTGTTCCCCTTTCCCACAAGCTCTCCAGTATTTGGTGTTTGTGCTGGATAGCTTTAGTGTCAACTTGACACACCTGGGTTCATGGAGTCTTGACTGGGGAATTGGCTCCATTGGACTAGCCTGTGGCCACATCTGTGGAGTATTGTCTTGATTGTTGAGCAATGTGGGAGGGCCCAGCCCATTATGGGTGGTGCCACCCAGGGCAGGTTTTTGTGTAGAAACCAGGTTGTTGGTATAAGAAAGCAGGCTGGCCATGGGCTAGGGGAGCAAGCCAGTAAGAACCATTCTCCCATGGCCTGTTCTCCAGCTCCTGCCTCCAGGTTCCTGTCCTGAGTTCCTACCTTGGGCTCCCTGAGTGATGAACTGTGACTCAGGAGATATGAGCTGAAGAAACCCTTTTCTCCCAAAGTTGGTAGTGGTCAGTGTGTTTTGTCACAGCAATTGAAGAGAAACTAGAACAGAAATTGGTACCAAGAGTGGAGTATTGATGTGACAAACCTGACCTTGATATGTTTTTGGGGGGGTGTTGTGGAAGCATTTGGAATTTTGGGCTGGAAAAGTCATTAAGTGCCTAGAGTTTGTTGTTATCGAACTTGGAACAGTTATGCTGAAAAAGCTGTAGATGATGGAAGCCTGGCTTGTGAAGCTTCAAAGGGAAGCAGAGATCATCAGGACTGTTTATTCTATGGGTTCTGGTCAGCTGTGGCTGAAGAATCAGCTATAAGTAACAAGAAACCAGAACCTGAAGTGAACCCTTTGCTATACTGGGACAATTGATGCTGGTCAGCTGGAGCTAAAAAATCAGCTGTAAGTAAGAAGAGACCAGCATTACTGTGGTGAAATCTTCTGGGAAGAATTTGTTCAGGGTCAGCACACAGATGTTGTGGTCCAGAGGAGGCTGGAGCCTCCATCTCAAGCCAGAAGTGGACTTGGTAACATGTAAGAGTCTCCTATATGGTTCCGGTGTTGAAAGCATAAAGGGGTCACAGAGAGCAGCTGAGGCCTGGCACTTTGAGAGGCCAGGAAAGGCCATTGGTGAAAATGAGGCGTGGTTTGCAGTGAAGTCACCAGGATTCCAGGGATCAGGAAGAGAAGCTCAGGCTTTGCATCAGGAGAGGTCAGGAGCAACCTCAGTTTCACTGGTGACCCCAGCATTTTGGAGATGCCGGGACCATGGGACGACCACCAAGAACAGCAGCAGGTGTGGAATGGAGCTGGCCTGGGTCTGTGAGATGAGCTGTGTGTGCCACGGATGGCAGAGTCAGAGAAGAGGAGCTGCCAAAACCCTTTGGAGCCCAGAAGATTGTGAGTGAATACCAGGTGTCCAGCCTTGAGCTACTTTGCTGGACTTAGGTTTCGTTTGAGTGTGCCTGATTCTTCCCTTTGAAATAAGACAGTAATTGTTTTGGATTTTTATAGCAGCCCACAATTAAGAGACTTTTAACAGACTGTGAACTTTTAAGTATTTGGACTTTTTTTTAAGAACTGTGGGGCTTTTAAGTTTGTACTGTCTTATGTGGTGATTAATGTTAACATCATACCTTGGGGACAAGAACTGGAAAGGTGGTAGTTTAATAGTGGTGTGTTTTGTGTATCAAGTTGACAAGGGGTCAATTGTTCTGGATAGCTTTGGTATCAACTTGACACACCTGGGTTCAAGGAGTCTCAGTTGGGGAATTGGCTCCATTGGACTGGCCTGTGGCCATGTCTATGGAGTATTGTCTTGATTGTTGAGCAATGTGGGAGGGCCCAGCCCACTATGGGTGCCACCCTGGGAAGGTTGTTATGTAGTATTAAAAAGTAGGCTGGGCATGGACCAGGTGAGCAAGCCAGTAAGAACCATTCCTCCATGGCCTGTGCTCCAGCTCCTGCCTCCAGGTTCCTGCCCTGAGTTCTTGTCTTAGGCTCCCTGAATGATGAACTGTGACCCAGGAGATGTGAGCTGAATAAACCCTTTCCTCCCAAAGTTGGTAGTGGTCAGTGTCTTTTGTCACAGCAATTGAAGAGAAACTAGAATAGTGTCTTTTGTTTTCTTGATCTTAGCCAGTTGTATTGGAGTGAGATGATATCTGAGAGTGGTTTTAATTTGCATTTCCTTAATTATTAATGATGTTGAACACTTTTTAAGATGTTTCTCAGCCATCTTTAATTCCTCTCTGGTGAAGTCTCTGTTCAGCTCTTTACTCCATCTTTTGAGTAGGTCATTTGTTTTCTTATTTCTTTGTTTTTTGTGTAGTCAATATATTCTTGACATTAATGCTCTGTTAGATGAATCACTGGTGAAGATTTTCTCCCACTCTNAGTGAGAACTCCCGTTCCAGGGAATCCGAACCTCTCTGACCTCCGCGGCATTGCACGACACGGGTGCCACTGCATGCAGACAGTACATATATACATATACAACAAATAAAATACAAAAAAAAAAAAAAATTTAAAAAAAAAAAGTGTTCAACATCATTAATAATTAAGGAAATGCAAATTAAAACCACTCTCAGATTCATCTCACTCCAATTACAACTGGCTAAGATCAAGAAAACAAAAGCACTATTCTAGTTTCTCTTCAATTGCTGTGACAAAAGACACTGACCCACTACCAACTTTGGGAGGAAAGGGTTTTTTTCAGCTCACATCTCCTTGGTCACAGTTCATCTTCAGGAGCCTAAGACAAGAACTCAGGGCAGGAACTGGAGGCAGGAGCTGGAGCACAGGCCATGGAGGAATGGTTCTTACTGGCTTGCTCACCTGGTCCATGCCCAGCCTACTTTTTAATACTACAAACAACCTTCCAGGGTGGCACCCATAGTGGGCTGGGCCCTCCCACATTGCTCAACAATCAAGACAATACTCCATAGATATGGCCACAGGCCAGTCCAATGGAGCCAATTCCCCAACTGAGACTCCTTGAACCCAGGTGTGTCCGTTGATACCAAAGCTATCCAGAACAATTGACCCCTTGTCAACTTGATACACAAAACACACCACTATTAACTACCACTTTCCAGTTTTGTCCCCAAGGTATGATGTTAACATTAATACAAAACACATGACAGTACAAACTTAAAAGCCCCACAGTTCTTAAAAAAAAGTCCAAATACTTAAAAGTTCACAGTCTGTTAAAAGTCTCTTAATTGTGGGCTGCTTAAAAATCCAAACAATTACTGTCTTATTTCAAAGGGAAGAATCAGGCACACTCTCAAACGAAACCTAAGTCCAGCAAGTAGCTCAAGCTGGACACCTGGTATTCACTCACAATCTTCTGGCTCCAAAGGGTTTTGCAGCTCCCTTCTCTGACTCTGCCATCCGTGGCAACACAGCTCATCTCACAGACCCAGGCCACTCCATTCCACACTGTGCTGTTCTTGGTGGTCGTCCCATGGTCCCGGCATCTCAAAAGCTGGGTCTCCACTGAAACTGAGCATTGCTCCTGACCTCTCCTGGTGCAAAGCCTGAGCTTCTCTTCTGACCCTGAATCCCGGGTACTTCTGCAACTAGTCACTTTCACAATGGCTTTCCTGGCCTCTCAAAGTGCCAGGCCTCAGCTGCTCTCTGTGACCCCTTTTGTTTCAAACACCGGAACCATATAGGAGACTCTTACATGTTACCAAGTCCACTTCTGGCTGAGATGGAGGCTCAGGCCCTCCTGGACACAGATCTGTGTGCTGACCCTGAACAAATTCTTCCCAGAGATTTCACCACAGTAATGCTGGTCTCTTCTTACTTACAGCTGATTTTTTAGCCCCAGCTACCAGCATCAAATTGTCCCAGTAATGAAAGGTTCACTTCAGTTCTGGTTTCTTACTTAATACAGCTGATTCTTCAGCCACAGCTGACACAGAACCCATAGATAATACAGTCCTGATGATCTCGCTTCCCTTTGAAACAGTTCACAAGCCAGGCTTCCATCATCTACAGCTTTTTCAGCATAACTGTTCCAAGTCTGATACAACAAACTCTAGGCACTTAATGACTTTTCCAGCCCAAATTCCAAATGCTTCCACAACACCCCCCCAAACAAACATATCAAGGTCAGGTTTGTCACATCAATACTCCACTCTTGGTACCAATTTCTGTTCTAGTTCTCTTTCAATTGCTGTGACAAACACACATGACCACTACCAACTTTGGGAGAAAAGGGTTTCTTCAGCTCATATCTCCTGAGTCACAGTTCATCACTAGGGAGCCCAGGTAGGAACTCAGGACAGGAAACTCGGAGGCAGGAGCTGAAACGCCATGAGAATGGTTCTTACTGGCTTGCTCCTAGCCCATGGCCAGCCTGCTTTCTTATACCAACAACCTGGTTTCTACACAAAAACCTGCCCTGGGTGGCACCACCCATAATGGGCTGGGCCCTCCCACATTGCTCAACAATCAAGACAATACTCCACAGATGTGGCCACACCAATCCAATGGAGCAATTCCCCAGTCAAGACTCCTGAACCAGGTGTGTCAAGTTGACACTAAAGCTATCCAGCACAAACACCAATACTGGAGAGCTTGTGGGAAAGGGGAACACTCATCCACTGCTGGTGGGAATGTAAACTTGTACAACCATTATGGAAAGAGTGGTAAGAACTTTTAAAAGACTCAAAATGAGCCTACCACCTCACCCAGTCATACACTCCTGGGTAATATACTGCAAAACTCATCCTACGCAAAGATAAATGCATATCCATGTTTATTGCCGCTCTCTTACAATAGCAAAAAACTGAACCAACCCAAATGCCCCTCAGCTGAGGAGTGGATGACAAAAATGTGGTACATCTACACATTTACAGCAGTAAAGAAGATGACATCATGAACTTTGCAGGTAAATGATGGAACTTGGGAGGCATGATCTCCCTCATTTGTGGATGCTAACCCTAATCCCCAGTGAAAGGCAAGCTGAGCACTTATTGTATATTTCTGTTTATCTGAAAGCAACTATGTTATTATAATGTAAATCTCTTAGGGCTCTAGAATCAATCCACCACTTACTTTCAGAGTCTGTAATTACTGTATTGAGTGGAAAGTATGTATTCATATTTTAGACCAATATAAATTAAAGGAAAGGTAAAGAAAAAATAAAAGAAAATAAAGTAGAAAAAAAACCTGTCCAAGACTTGCAAGGACATCTTAAAGTATACATTTAAAAGTTATCTAAATCTGTTCCTTTACATATGATGGAATAAATATTAAATCCTTAGTAAATTTAATACTAAGGTGTAATCTGTAGTAAATGTTTAAGTCTCATGATATTTAACTAAAAGGCTCCTATAAAAGATAAAAATGGCTGGCATATTTCCAGATAAAAAATAGTAAGACGCTTAAAAAAAATTGAAGAGTCTTAAAAGCAGGATAAATTAGGGGATTTGACAGATTGAAGACAGATTGAAAGAGACTAACTAAATGTAATATACCATCTGAAACTTGATCACCCAAACTATATCACCATTAGTTTGGGCTTAGGAGAAGAAGATCTCGATGATAATTTTCTGATTTTGATGACTGCATTGTGATGATATAGATATAGTCGGTGTTTTCACGTTACAGGATTTGGGCTGATATGCTGTTACTAATTCTCAAACGGTTTAAGAAAAGGAAACTGTTCTTTCAAGGTTTGGATTAATTGGAAATTGTTTCAAAATATTTAATTGAGTTAAATTAATCATTAAGGGATGAAACTGTAGACAAAGTAATCATTCTTCCCTTATTCAGTTTTTTTTTTTTTTAGAGGTTAAAATAATAATGTCTTTTTTTTTCCCATGGGGAAGTTGACTGTTTTGAGCAGAAGTTCACTGTTTTAGTTCGTTCTTTGATGCAGTCTTTTCTGTTGTTGTTGTTGTTTCCATAATGCATTACGCCCAACTGCTTTGTACAAAAGCTCAGGGGGCCCTACACCAAAATACTTATAACTGGGTATTGGCACTAGCATCCCACGGATGAGGGATACCATTCGCTTTTGTTTTTCTTGGGACTGTGTTACTTCACTCAGCAGATGTGTCCTCTAGCTCCAGCCTTTTCCTGCAAAGCTCGTGATGTCGTCTTTCTTTACTGCTGCATAGAATCCATTGTGTAGATGACCACATTTCTCTATCCACTCGTCAGTTGAGGGGCATTTAGGTTGGTTCCAGCTCCTTGCTATGTGTGAAGAGAGCTGCAATAAACATGGCCTGCATGTATCTCTGTGGTGGCGTAAGTTCTGAGTTCTCCTGGAATTGGAGTTTCAGACGGTTCTCGGCCGCCATGTGGGTGCTGGGGATCGAACCCGGGTCCTCTGCAAGAGCGGTCGGCGCTCTTAACCGCTAGGCCATCTCTCCAGCCCCGATGTTGAACACTTTTTAAGATGTTTCTCAGCCATCTTTAATTCCTCTCTGGTGAAGTCTCTGTTCAGCTCTTTACTCCATCTTTTGAGTAGGTCATTTGTTTTCTTATTTCTTTGTTTTTTGTGTAGTCAATATATTCTTGACATTAATGCTCTGTTAGATGAATCACTGGTGAAGATTTTCTCCCACTCTGTGGGTTTTCTCTTCATTTCCTTGATTGTTTCTTTCACTGTACAGAAGCTTTTGAGTTTGGTGAGGTCCCATTTGTGGACTGTTGACCTTATTTCCTGCTATATTATGGGACATTTATGTTATAGAATCCCCCTGAGTTTTATCTAGTGTTTCTTTATGGTTAGATTTGTATTATTATAGGATTTTTGGACAGAAGCAAACTTTCCTGTATACTTGATATTGATTCCTTTTCTTTTATTTGTAATACTGGAGATTGAAGCCAGAGCCTCATGCATGTTCGTTAACCACCTTACCACTGGGCTGGTCCATAGACCTTTTGTTATTTTTAATTTTGAGGTAGAGTCTTACTAAGTTTCCCAGCTTACTGGGCTTGAGCTCACTCTGTAGCTTATGTTGATCTTGAACTTAGAATGCTTTGCCTCACCCTCCAGAGTAGCTGTGACTGTAGGTTCTAAACCACTAGGCCTAGCTTTTGTTACTGACAAAGTAACAATATAATAGACAAATAAATATTTAATTTTTATCATTTGCAATTACAGTGGAATGTGTTACTTAATTAATTTGCTGTTTATGAGACTTTTCCACACTTTGAACTCCTATATCCTATGCTGGGCTTCTCCTGTCACTCACTACTCTCCAAAAGGAATACTCTCCTGGAACTATTCCAAACTTTGTCTTCCTGGTCTGGGCTACTCATATTACTCTACTACTCATACTACAATTTCTGAGGGTTATTTTCCTTCTAGGTCACCCTAACATCTTATTCAGATTCTTTCATTCCTATGTGGATGTCTACTTTAATAGTTGATCAGAATTAGAAAGAATAGAAGAAAATTAGAGATGGGTGGAAGAAGAAAGAATGGAAATAAGGCCAAGTGCTTAATAAAAAAAATAAAAGAAGCACAAATGGTATAATTAAATCAACCATTCTAATTTGAGAGAAAATGTTGAGGATTATGGTAGCTGAAATGATGTTGAACGCACTGTTCTTCATCATGACATTTATCAATGCCCTTGCTCAAAACAATATCAAAACATGAATAAAAGCTATTGTTTGTGTGGTTTCATTTTTACTTTTTAAGTTACATTTTAATTATTATTATTATTATTATTGTTATTATTTATTGTCTTGTGTGTATATGTATGTTTGGGGGCATACACATGTACCGTAGCAAGTGTATGTAAGTCAGAGATCAACTTGAAAGGGTGTTTGTCCTCTTCTTCAGCCACACGGGTCCCAGGGAATGAATGAACTTAGGTTGCCAGGCTTGGTAGAAAGTGTGTTAATTCACTGAGCCATCTTGTCAGCCCTGATCTTGAAGTTTTATTGATATGCTTTATTTAATCTTTGGAAATTTCATCCACACATACAATTTATTTTTATTATATCTATTCCCATTCCTCCTTTCAACTGACATCTGGATCCTTCAACCCAATTACAGACTTTGTGCTCAACTTAAGTTTTTCTTTTTTTTTTTTTTTTTTTTTTAAATTAATTTTTATTGATGCCTTGTGCAGTGATACATTTTTTCCAATGTCAGTTCAGGCTTTCTTTCCCTTTCTTTCCCTCCCCCCCACCCCCCCACCCCACCCAGATCATGCATTCTGCCATAAATGTCTGCATTTTCTCTCAGTTTTTTTTTTTCATTTTAAAAAAAAAAAAAAACAAGCATCCTTCATGCAAAACCTATCCGCAGGCTGTGTGCCCAAACACCTACAGCCCCACCATCCCAGTGGGGGGTGACAGGTTGTTTGTCAATCAGTTGATCAAATGAGTGTCCAGAAACTGTTTCCAGTTTGGCTTTTATTTTCACCATTCACCAAATCGCAGCCCTTACATTCTACCATGCCCCCTCTTCCGCAGGTTGTTCCCTAGGCTTAGAAAAGGCACAGGTGGAGAGGGTAAAACATTCCACTCTCTCTTGAGCTGTTGCTTGGACTCTGGTTCTCATTCTGGCTGTTTCCTTTTCATGGGCTGACCGGTTTGTCCAGGAATAACCTTTCGATCCTCACTAATGAAGAAACGCAATTGATATATATAGGTATTTAAGCAGCACTAATAGTTATGGTAGGTTACATTAGCATGGACACATGTTTGGATATGTTAATCCATGAATTACAATTTTCCCCCACTGTTATATATCACAGGGATCTTACTGTGCTTATAACATCGAACCGTTAGAGGATGTACTTTTGTCGATCAGCCATGGGTTATTTCTCCAAGGGGAGAGCCAATAGCCAATTAGATTGGATATACAGGCCAATGGCTGACCACTGCTGACCGTATTCCAGGCGGTGATGTAGGTGCCGGTGCTGACTGGAGTCTACTTGATAGGGCGACCATTATTTGCTTTATTGGTTTAGTGGCTCTTTGGTAACACTCTCTGGCATTCAGAGCATCTGTACACTTCATGTGTGGTCTCAATACATCCCTCCCCATGTTTAACGTCAGGTCTTGGCAGCAGTGGTCTTTTGCCTCTCCTCCTGTAGGTATCCCAACTTAGAGGCAAGGAGCCCTTACCTTTTGTGGGGCCTTGGATCCCCTGGCCAACATCACCTGGTAGAAATCCATTGCTGATGTCGAGTCCTGTAAAATATTACTTTGCTTATGCACAGGTAAGCTGATCTTTAGTATTATATTGGTTCTGAACAGAGAGAGTAATCCCTTCCACAGTTCCCATGTCTAGTAGTATCAATAAAGAAAGCAGTTTTACGTTTTTATAAGAAGATATCTACAATAGTTGTCTCCAATTTAGTGGAGTGGAGAGCGACCTCTCATCGTCATGATTGTCTCCTTGTTCTATGGTGGGAAGGCAAGGAAGTCTCTCATATCAGAACCTTTGTGGAACCTAGAAGGTAAGTTTCATTAGGACTCATCTTATAATAGTTGTTACATGTAGGATCCACAGAGGGGTTTCGATTGTTATGGCAATCTGAGGCTTTTTCTTCCTTTGAATGTTCAGAGGGTCAGCCTTTCCGTTGCCACTTTTGGTACCTCCTCTCAATGCAACCTGTATCTTTTCTTTCTCAGCCGTTAAGTTGGTGACGTTTTGTCCTGTTGGAACAAACAATCTTTTCCCATAGTTAGTTTTAAGATTTGAATTGCAGGGGTTTGATGAAAAGTTTTCATGTCTTTCTGTATCCCCCCCCTTTTTTTTCAGCGTTTGAGTCTCCAGATAGTTGTTGTCTTATTACAATGACTATAGCGTGAGTCAAGGCATAGATTTCATCAAATCACCCAGATTGTTTTGGGTTACTTAATGTTAAATTGGGAAGCAAACTTAATTTTTACGTTAACTAAATTCTTAAAGAGAGATGCTACAAGGTGATACTGTACAACAGAGAATATTAGAGAACATTGTATGTTTCAATCACAAAGTTCTGCTCTACGAGTTTTTTAATTAAGCAATGTGGCAACAGCGAATTTTTATCTCCATTTAATTCAGATACATTACCATTTTTATCAGATTCTTGAAACCAATGTTGTTTAATATACACATGTTTACTTTTACTTTTACTAAGTCCTAAAACACCATGTGTCCTGTAGACCTTGTCTAGGCGAAACTGGGTACTGCTGAGCTCACGTCAATTAAAAATGCCTTAATCAATATACACCCTGTCCCTTCCACATCCCTTTCCAATTCACCATTTCAGTCCATTTTCTGATGCAGTCTTTCTGTTGTTCTTTTACTATGCCTCCCTCTCCATGAGAAATATTATATCGGGTTGTTGGTACAGCATCCACATATGAGGGACACCATTTGTCGTTTGTTTTTTCTGGGACTGTGTTACTTCACTTAACATAATGTCTTCCAGCTCCATCCATTTACCTGCAAATTTCATGATGTTGTCCCTCTTTACGCTGCTCTGTATTCCATTGTATACATGTACCACATTTTTTCTATCCACTCGTCAGTTGAAGGGCACCTGGGCTGGTTCCAGTTTTTGCTATTGTGACAGAGCTGCAATAAACATAGCTGTGCATGTATCTTTGCGTAGATAGTTGCGTCTTGTGGGTATATACCAGGAGTGGTATGACTGGGTCAAATGGAAGGCTCATTTTGGTCTTCTAAGGGTTCTCACACTGCTTTCCATAGTGGCTGTAACAAGTTTACATTCCCACCAGCAATGGTGAGTGTTCCCCTTTCCCCACAACCTCTCCAGCACTTGGTTCATTCATGTTCCTGATCCTAGCCAGTCTTATTGGAGTAAGGTGATCTCAGAGTGGTTTTAATTTGCATTTCCTTAATTATAGAGATGTTGAACACTTCTTAAGTGTTTCTCGCCATCTCTAATCTCCTCCTCTGTGAAGTCTCTATTCAGATCTTTGCTCCATCTTTTGAATGATTCATTTGTTTTTCTTTCTTCTTTGTTTTTTTGAGAGCTTGTATACTCTGGAAATTAATGCTTTGTCAGATGTATCTGCATGTGAAGGTTTCTCCCACTCTGTGGGTCTTCTCATCACTTCCTTTATTGCTCTTTGTTGATGTACAGGAAGCTTTTGAGTTTAATGATCCATTTGTCAATTGTCGATTTTATTTCTTGTGCGCTGTTGTCTGATTTAGAGTCTTTTCCTCTGCCTATGGTCTTGTGGTCTGCTGCCAACTTCTCTTCTATCACCTCCAGAGTTTGGGGTTTCACGTTGAGGTCTTTGGTCCATCTGGAGTTGACCTTTTGTACAAGGTGAGAGGTAGGGGGTTTAATTTCCTTCTTCTACAAGTGGGGTGACCAGTTTTTGCCAGCACCACTTGCTGAAGATGCTGTCTTTCTTCCATTTGGTCTTTCTTGGCCCCTTGTCAAATTGAGGTGGCTGAATTGTATGAGCTCAGGTTTGGATCTTCAAGTTTTATTCCATGGTCTACTGGTCTGTTTTGTGCCATACCAGGCTCTTTCTTATGACTCATAGCCCTATAGTAATAGTTTGAGTGTGGTATAGCGATCCCCCCTGTATTGCTCTTTTCACTCAGGGTTGCTTTGGCTATTCGGGGTCTTTTGTTTTTCCAAATGAAATTGAGGATTTTTTTTCCAGGGCCTGTGTGAAGAAACTCTTGGGGATTCTGATTGGATATCGCATTAAATCTGTACACTAGTTTAGGTTAGATGGACATTTTACTAATTATTTTCCCAATCCAATGAGCATGGGATGTTTGTCCATCTTCTGATGTCTTCCTCAATTTCCTTTTTCAGGGGTTTAAAATTTTTGTTTGTAGAGATCCTGGTGTCTTTGGTTAGGATTTTCCTAGGTATTTTATTTATTTGAGCTTTTGTGAGTGGGAAGGTTCCTTGTAGGTCCTTCTTCAATGCTTGTTCTGTTGGTTGTAAACACCTACGGAAAAGAAAACTAACAAAAAACCATAACCATAGGAGCAAAAAATCAAAGGCTAGAAGTCCAAATGGATAATTAAAGTGGAAAGGAACAACATCCATCTTTCAATTATAATCCTAAATATTAATGGGCTAAACTCCCCATCAAAAGACATAGATGTGTGAATGGATTAGGAAACAAAATCCCATCTATATTGCTGTCTAAAAGAACCCATTTCTCAATTTCAGGAACTGCACCAACTAAAGGTGAAGGGTTGGAAAAAGTATTCCAAGCAATGTTACCAAAAGAATGCGAGTGTGGCTATTTCTAATATCAGACAAAAATAGACTTCAAGCAAAAGAAATTCAAAGGAGACCAAGAGGGTCCATTACATCCTTATTAAGAACTATCGTACTTGTATGAAGATTCACATACATAATAATATATATGCACAAAACATTCAGTGCACCAAACTTATTAAAGACATTCTCAGGATCTCAAGGACACAGATTAACCCCAGCACATAATACTAGGGAGCTTCAATACCTCCATTAAGTCCTCTAGACAGATCAACATGGACAAAGGATGCAAACAGAGAGACATTTGAACAACTGACACATACAAAATGGACCTCACAGACATCTACCGAATACTTGACCCAAACACCAGAGAATTACACTTTTCTACTCAGCACCTCATGAACATTCTCCAAAATCGACCACAATACTGGGACACAGAGGAAAACAACTCAACAAAAATAAAAAGGTGAAAATAACCTATGCATTTCTATCAGACACATGATGCAATAAAAATCAGTATAACACCAGAATAAACCCTACAACCTACAGGAACACATGGGACTAAACAACACTCTCTGAAATAATGATGGGTCAAGAAGGAAGAAATAACAAAGAATTAACCAACATTCCTGGAATGAATACATGATAACAACACACAGCAAACTATGGGACACTCCTTAAAGCAATCCTAAGAGGGAAATTAATATAGCCTAAAGTGCCTCACATGAAAAAAAACAGAAAGAGCACAAGTGAACGATCTAACACTGCAAGCTAAAATCATACTTGAGAGACAACAACAAATGAACCCTAACGGAGCAGCAAAGCAGAAATAACAAAATAGAGCAGAGATCCATGAAATAGAAACAAAGAAAACCATAACAAAATCATGATCCAAAAGTTGGTTTCTTTGAGAGAATAACAAATAGACAGAACTACTAGCCCAGGTTAAACCACGAAGAAAGAGGGAACAAACTCCAAAATCAATAGAATCTGTGATGAAAGGGGAAATCTCACAACAGACAATTTGAAAAGATCCAGACAATCTACGGGCAACTCTACTCAAACACTATATGTACAATCACCTTAGAAGAAATTGAATGATCTGAAATCCTGGGAATCCACCAAAGACTCAACCAAGAGAGATGACAGCCTCAACAGACCAATAGTACAGGTAATAAATCGAAATGTAATAAGTTAGCCTCCCAACCAAAAAAAATGCCAGGCCCCGATGGATTTCCGGCAGAACTTCTATAAAACTATTCTCGTAAAGAACTCTCACAACCCATTACTACTAATGTTAGAAGGATACAAATGCATGATTTCTCAAGAGATTCCATCTATGGAAGCCAGCATATACGCTACTACCAAAACCAGGGAAACAATACAACCAAAAAGGAGAACTTATAGACCCATCTTCCCTAAGACACAGATGCCAAAATTCATAAAGATATTTTGCAAATCCATATACAGACCACAGTCAAGAAAATCATCCCCATGACCAAGTGGATTCCCTTTCCCATATTTTACAGCCTAGAAAGATACAGACCATGCAGGGATGGTCAACATACGAAAATCAATAAACCCTTCATCAAACATATCAATGGACTGCAGGACAAACACCACCTCGGCCATCCTCTCATATATAGATTTATATAGACGCGGAAAATGCCTTTGCCAAAATCCAGCACCCTTTCATGTTTAAAGTCCTAGGGGGAATTGGTTTGGAGGGATCATCCTCAATGTAATCACAGCCCTCTACAGGAAACCCACATGCAATATCATCCTAAATGGGGAAATGACAGAAGCATTCCCCTTAAAGGTAGGAACTCGGCAAGGCTGCCCCCTGTCACCACTCCTCTTCAATATAGTGCTAGAAACCCTAGCTAGGGCAATAAGGCAAGAAAAGGAAATTAAAGGAGTTCTAATTGGAAAAGAGGAAGTCAAGCTATCCCTTTTTGCTGATGATATGATTGTCTACCTAAGGGATGCTAAGAACTCCACCAGAAAACTCCTAGAAACAATTAAGAGCTTTGGTAAAGTGGCAGGATACAAAATAAACCTAGAAAAATCAGTAGCCTTTCTGTACATCAACTTAAGTTTTTCAATAAGACAATCAAAGTATTCTCAAAGTACAATCAAAGCTTCCTCACTATTTGCAAGTGGAACAACCACTGATATATCTACATCATAGCCTTGACGAGACTAGATTCTCTCAGCTGCCTCTAAGCTGCTGTGTCTAGTCAATTTACTTGACATTTACTTAGTGAGAAGAGGATGATACTGGTCATTATTTATCCAAGTTATCTTTCTCTTTTTCATTTATAACATATATGTGATACAACATAGCACAATTCTTTTCTCTACGTAAAAGTATGCCCTTAATATATAGCTTGATGCCTTCTCTACATGAAGGCCATACACATGAAAGTCATAGGAACTAGTCCTTGGGTCAGGGCCGAAGCCTACAACTTACTATTCGATCTTGACCATGTGATTCCTCTTACTTAAGCTTCATACACTTATCTCTATAGTTAATCTAATGTTACAAGAGAAGTTATTATTGTGAAGTATAAATGAAATGACTCAGCACCCACATGGCGACTAAGAACTGTCTTTAACTCCAGTTCCCCGGGGAATCTGACACTGTCTTCTGACCTCCACGGCATTGCACAACACGGGTGCATCAACCTACATGCAGACAATGCACTCATACACATAAAAAATTAAAAAAATATTAAAAAAGCAGCCAGTGCTCTTAACCGCTGAGGCATCTATCCATTACCCTGGGTTATTATATTTTTAAAGAAAAAAAAAACCAAAGCTTAGGAAGGTAAAATAAACTCAAACCAAAGCAACTATATAGTCTCTGCTTTATCAGAAATAGTCTTGAGATGCAAGTTCAGCTTGCTTTTTTAATCTTTTAAAATTTTTTGTAATACTTTTATTGATGGTTTGTGTATTTCGGACATCGTTTTTCAGTTCAATTTAGACATATTCCTCTTTCCCTTCCCCAGCTTGCTTTTGCCCCACCATGGTGACAGGGACAAGGAGATTAGTATGTGGTTAGAGAACCCTTGTTTTGGCTTTGTGACTTTGTTTTGCTGTATTCTAGTGTGCCAAAGTGGAAATAACTATCCTTTGCATCCAAGATCACTGCATGCAGTTGTTACATAATGCCATAGGAAGCCCAGTGACCTCAGACATCATAGTAAGCTGAAGCAAAGACTTTCCTTAATACTAAACAAAAGAATTTTGCAAGGCTGGCATGGTAGCATAAACCTATAAGCCCAGTATTGTGAATGTTGAAGCAGAAATATCTCAAGTTCGAGGCCAATCTGAGATACATAGTGAGTGTGAGTTCTGTCTGGGCTATATAACGACATTCTTTTTCAAATGCCAAACCAAAGCAAAACAAACTAAACAAAAGCAAAGCAAGAAACCAGAGAAATTCATCCAGAAAGAAAAGCAGAGACTATATTAGGGAATTTGGCCTAAAATACAGCATTTCAAGTACATACAAACAAATAGTTCTGGCAAGGGTACTGTAGAGTTAATTTATCATCTTTGTTGTTGAATTTATTATGTTCCATCAGACATGTGTTGGCCATTTTAGCTGATGATTCATTTGGGATAATGGAGTTGGGTCATTTATAGATTATATTATTCAATAAAATATCAATTGCTTTAGTATATAAAACTTAGAATCTCAAAATAAAGAGAATAAACAATTATTTATTAATTTGATGCTGTTTACTTTCAATATACAGAATCATTGAAGATAAAAAGAATAGCTTCTCCAGTATATATTATGAAAACAGGATTTTCTACTCCAAGCAAATGTTTTATTTTCACTAATTATTTTATGGGTCTAAGAACAGTGGTTCATGTGGTCCGAAGAAAGAAACAAAATCAATTTCAAAGAATCCATTACAATGACTTTTTTAAAATATTCCATGTTTACTTCCATGGAATCTTACCAAAAACATTTGACAAGTAGTCTTTTGCCTTTGATACTGTCGCTATTAGACTAGATTCTATTTAATACAAGATGGAAATGTTTAAAATGAAAATTTTGGTGAGCTTTGTCAAGTATCATCAAACTAAACTCCTTTCTGAAATCTATGCAGAATTTGCCTCATCGTTTCTATCTACAGGATCATTTTTATAAGCAGAGCTTCTGTTGTTCTGTACAGTGATTTCTCACATGCTGATGAATATCTGCCCTCAGACTAAGGGCCACAACAAACAAAATAGGTGTCTATGTAGTTTCTTGATCCCTTTATTAATTATTGGGCAACAAGCATATTAAACAGCCCCTTTCTTTCCAAATTGGAACCTGAATTGCTTTACCTTTTTTTATATACTCTCCCATGATGCACTTTGTGCCACTCATCATCCATATTTGGAAGATAGCATTAGTTTATTAGATTTTCAAAAATAAGATAACATAGTATTTTTGAAAAGCAAAGAGACTCTTCAAGAAAGACTCTCCCATCACTTCATTTGAAGTCAATCATTTGCTGGTAACTGTAGGCTAAGAACAAAAGATTCAGAGCACTATGACTAGAACTTCCATAACTTCTTGAGAAAAGTTACTGAAATGCAGATCTCTCAGTCAATAATTGAAACCTCCAACAAACCATTTCACTTGTGCTAAATGACAGGGTCATCTGATTTTGCATACACACAAATGACTGAGTTAATCTCAATGCTTTTAAATGTCATTATGTTTGTAGAACTGGAGACCCTGCAGTTAGTTTACCATCATTCCTGAAGGTTCTATTTCTCTGCTAGTAACTGATAAAGAAGAAGATTTCTCAAAGTCAATCACTCAAAATAAAGAACCTAAATGCATTTTAACATACCTCTGGGAAGCAGGTCTGGATTAACCTAGACTCTGACTTCTCTAGCAATAATAAGGTGTTGGAGAGTACACAGCCACCAGTGATTTTTGCAAGTGATATGATGAGGGGACAGAGACAATGAGGCAAAAATAAAATGGGACCTGGGATTAAGGGATCTTCCACTCAGACATATGCAGAACGTTGAAAATTAATGTGGTATTGTTTAGCAAGCAGCTGTCAAGTTACTGTAATTTGCAGACCGTTTTCATCTTCTCCTTCACTGAAGGTATATTTGAAATGGCTTCATTTCTGAAGAATGACAAAGTTAATCTTCTTTTGAGTTCTATTTGAAGAAAATGAAATGTTAAGCTTGTTTTGCATTTATCAAATGAGCCAACGAATTCAGCATCTATTGAGCTCTAGAAGGAAAGAATTAAGAATAATCATTTTCATCATGATATTGAACAATTTGGGAGACTTACAACATTGTAATTTTCAGTTTCTGTAAATGTTAAGAGTAGATATAAGCAAAAACATGCCAAGGCAGGACACAGGTGGACCTGATGGGTTGCACTGAAGCTAAAGGACAATGACCCAGTGACAGGGTTAAGACCAACTTGTAGAGAGAACCCTTGTGCTAAAAGGGGTCCAATGTCAGGGATGGATCTCTTGATATTGTATTTAGTTTATCTTTTATATTTTGATGTCTAAGCATATAATCAGAAAATGTATTTTTGTTAACTCTGATAGTTACACAGAAGCAAAGAGGTGACAGAGAGCTAACACTCTATTAATGAGATTTATGTGAATGATAGTTTAGATATAACTCACACAAACTGTTTTCACTACTTTACAGATTCTATCAAGGGCACTGGCACATACAGGCAAATACATTAGTGCATAGACACACACACATGCACAGACATACACACATGTATACCAGAGACTCAACAGTGTGATCCGAGTTTCTACCAAAACACAAAAGAAAGCAGAAAATCTTTGCCTCCAATATATGGATGTAAAATACACTAAATAAATATTGTTATCACCTAACAGAATCATAAGGCTTTCTTTGAAATCTCATTCATTTCAGAAACAAACTTGATATTCTCCAATAAAATCCTTGGAAAATACTTCTGTAAAGAAATGACTGACGATGTCAGTTGTATATTTTCTTCATATGTTTATTGTTATATATTGGATTTTTTTGTGCATTTTATATAAAACATCTTGAGTATGTTTATATCCTCTCCCACATCCACACCAGCCTCAGCCCCACATCACTATATTTTATGCATTCTGTCACCTATGTTTGGGCCTGTCCAGTCAAGCTTTTGAATCCAGATGTCCGTCAGTGTAGGTTCATCCATAGGAGTCTAGTCACACTATCTAGAATTACTCCCTTCAAGAAGATCAATTCTCCTTCACTTAGAAGTAGTCAGTTGCTCATAGTTCTTCAGCTAAGATTGGGGCCTGTCTCCCAATTCCCTAGTTCAATACTGGGCTTTTGTCTGCTTGGGTTTGCATGGATTTGTGGATGCTGAGAACATTGCTGCAGGTTTATATGACACAGGAGCCTGTAAGACTGTTTTTTATGTTAATTTTTATTGAGTACATTTCATACATTTCTTAATCAAGTTTAGTCATTCCTCCATCCATGCCCACCCTTGGGAAACTCATGTATGATACTTTATATATAGCAAAATACACATAACTGAAGAGTTCATAGATCTTAGAGCGAACCCAGTGGATGTCACATCTCTAGACAAATGTCATTTCTCACTCTATGCTAAATATTGATCCTTATAATTACAGACAATTATGCCAGTTACTACTCATCAATGAAGCTTCTTTTGCAGCAAAGACTATTATAGAGTTCCACAACTTGTCACACACAGAGAATAAGTGTCTGTGAGTCACCCAACCTTAAGTGACACATCTAAAATGCAACTTCTACACCTATGGCTCACAAAAATAGTAGGACAAGGGGTAGAGAGAATACTAGTGCATCTCTCAACTCTCACTGATGAAGCTCCCTTATACAACAGAGGGGAATGAACACAAATGACTATTAGAGATTAATAGTCTGCAGAGTATGGGTCCCTCTACAAGACTCCTGTATTGAATTATACCCATCCAGGGACAGTTTTCTAAGAGAGGGCAGGCTATAAGAGCCAGGGAAGGAAGTTCATGATCTTAAAAAAACAGAGTCTATATATTTTGGATGTTAATGCGCTGTCAAATGTATCAGTGGTGAAGATTTCCTCTCACTCTGTGGATTTTCTCTTCACTTCCTTGATTGTTTCTTTAGCTGTACAAAAGCTTTTGAGTTTGATGAGGTCCCACTTGTCAGCTGTTGTCCTTATTTCCTGTGCAGCTGCTGTTTGATTTAGAAAGTCTTTTCCTACACCTATGTCTTGTAGGTTGCTGCCAACTTTTTCTTCTATCACCTTCAAGGTTTAGGGTTTTAGGTTGAGATATTTGATCCACATGGAGTTGATTTTTGTATAGGGTGAGATGTAGGGGTTTAATTTTGTTCTTCTACAAATGGTGATGCAGTTTTGTCAACAACATTTGCTGAAGCTGATATATTTCCTCCATTGAGCTTTTTTGGCCTCTTCATGAAATATAAGGTGGCTGAAGTTATATGAGCTCAAGTTTGGATCGTCAGGTTTTTTTTTTTTTTTTTTTTTTTTTTTTGGTCTTTTGAGACAGGGTCTCCCTGTAGCTCTGGCTGTCTTGGAACTTACTCTGTAGAACCAGGCTGGCCTTGAACTCACAGAGATCCATCTGGCTCTGCCTCCCAAGTGCTAGGATTAAAGGCGTGTGCCATTTTGTTCCATTGGTCATTGGGTCTGTTTTTGTGCCAATACCAGGCTGTATTTTTTTTAATTTTTAATTAATTTTATTTATTTATGTATGTGTACGAGTGTACTGTCTGCATGCAAGTCTGTGCACCCGTGTCGTGCAATGCTGCGGAGGTCAGAAGAGGGTCTCAGATTCCCCTGGAGCTGGAGTTCTCCTGGAATTGGAGTCTCAGATGGTTCTCGGCCGCCATGTGGGTGCTGGGGACCGAACCCGGGTCCTCTGCAAGAGCAGTCAGCGCTCTCAACCGCTAGGCCATCTCTCCAGACCTCAGGCTGTATTTTTTACTATAGCCCTGTAATATAGCTTGAAGTCTGGTAAAGTAATCCTCCCTGTATTGCACTTTTCACTCGGGTTTGCTTTAGCTATTTGGGGACTTTTGTTTTTCTATATGAACTTAAGGATTTTTTTTCCTAAGTCTGTGAAGAAACTCATAGGGATTTTGATTAGGATTGTATTGAATCTGTATATCAATTTGGATAAAATGGACATTTTTACTATATTAATTTTTCTAATCCATGAACATGGGAGGTTTTGTCATTTTAAATCTCTTTCTTCAGGGGTTTATTGAAGAGATCTTTGGTGTCTTTGGTTAGGTTTGTTCCAGATATTTTATTATTATTATTCTTATTATTCTTCTTATTATTATTTTAGGCTATTGTGACTGGGAAGGTCTTCTTATATTCCTTCTCCATTTGTTTATTGTGTATGTAAAGAAAGGCTACTGATTTTTCTATGTTAATTTTGAATTCCTCCCACTTTGCTAAAACTTTTAATCATTTCTAGGAGTTTTCTGGGGAATTTTTAGCCTCCCTCATGTAAATTATCATATCATCTGCAAAAAGATAGTTTAATTTCCTCTTTTCTGATTAGTACTCCTTTAATATCCTTTTCTTATCTTATTGCCCTAGCAAGCATTTCAAGCACTATATCGAAGAGGAGTGGTGATAGGGGGTTACCTATCACCCCTTAAAGGTGGTAACCCACCCTTGCTGGGTTACCACCTTTAAGGGGAATGGTTCTAATTTTTCTCCATTTAGGATGATGTTGACTGTGGGTTTGTTGTATATGGCTTTGATTATATTTAAGAATGTTCCGTTCACTCCAATTCCCTCTAGAACTTTAAACATGAAGGGATGCTGGATCTTGTCAAAGGCTTTTTCTTGATCGAGATGATTGTGAAATTTTTGTCTTTTAGTCCATTTATGTGTTTTATGATATTTATTGATTTACATATGTTAAACCATCCTGCATCTCTGATACGAATCCAATTTGATCATGATAGATGATCTTTTTTATGTGGGTCTGTATGCTATTTGGAAGTATTTTCTTGAGAATTTTTACATCTGTGTTCGTTAATGAGATAGGTCTATAGTTTTCTTTTTTTGGTTGTCTCTTTGCCTGGTTTTGGTATTAGAGTGATGCTGGCTTCATAGAATGAGTTTGGGATATTTCCCTCTGTTTGTATCCTTCTGAAAAGTTCGAGTAGCAATGGTTGTAAGACCTCTTTAAATGTTTTATAGAATTCTACTGTGAAACCATCTGGGCCTTGGCTTTTTTTTTGTTGTTGTTGTTGGGAGGTTTTATATTATGTCTTCAATTTCCTCAAGTGTTATGGGTCTGTTTAAACTGTCAACCTCTCCTTGGTTAATCTGTGTTGGTTCCCAGGATTTCAGATATTTATCCATTTCTCTTATGTTTTCAAACTTTGTAGAGTATAAATTTTTGAAGTATTCTCATATGATTGTCTGGATCTTTCCTTTATCTGTTGTGATCTTTCCCTTTTCATCACAAATGCTATTAATTTGGAATTGCTCTTTCTTTTAGTTAACTGAGCTAGATGTTTGTCTATCTTGTTTATCCTTTCAAAGAACCAGATTTTGGTTTCATTGATTTTTTTGTATTGTTTTCTTTGTTTCTGCTTCATTGATTTCTGCTCTGATTTTTGTTATTTCTTCCTTTCTGCTGGGTTTAGGTACCATTTGTTGTTTTCTCTCAAGGATTTTTAACTATAGTGTTAGATAATTTGTTTGTTTGTTTGTTCCCTTTCTGTTTTTTTTTTTTTAAATGTGGGGACTTAGGGCTATAAATTTCCCTCTTAGGTTGCTTTTTTTTTTTAAAGTTCATTTGAAAATGTTTATGATTTTTTTGTCACGATTACATTCAAAATGGTAAATGTCAAGTTGTTACTCTTAAGGGGCTCAATATCTAAGAGAGAGAAAATTGGTCCCAAGAAAAATATTTACTTAGGTTGCTTTTTAAAGTATCCCACAGGTTTTGCTGTGTTGTATAAAACTTTTTTGTTTAGTTCCATGAATACTTTTTTTTCATTCTTTATATATTTTCTGACTCATTCATTATTCCAGATTGTTTAGTCTCCATGTGTTCTTGTAGCTAATGGGGCTTATTCTGGTGTTAATACTGAGCTTTATTGCACTGTGGTCTGATAGAATGCTTGAGATTATTTCAATCATTTTATATTTGTTGAGGTTTCTTTTGTGTCCCAGTATGTGGTTGATTTTGGAGAATGTTCCATAGGATGCTGAATAGAAAGTCTATTCTCTGGTGTTTGGGTGAAATATTTGGTAGATTTCTGTGAGGTATTTTATTCTTGTGGCTTTTAGTATTTTGTCTTTGTTTTGAGCATCTAGCATTTCAACTAGGATATGGCATGGGGAGTTTCTCTTCTGGTCTTGTCTATTTGGTGCTCTATGTGCTTTATTTGGTGCTCTATGTGCTTTATTTGGTGCTCTATGTGCTTCTTGTATTTGGATAGGTTTGTCTTTTTTCAGTTTGGCAAAATTTTCTTCTATTATCCTTTTGAAGATCTGGTCAATAACATTGTCTTGGGATTCTTCTCCTTCTCTCCCTCTGATGCAGAGATTTGGTCTTTTCATAGTATCCCACATTTCCTGGCTATTCCACTCTTGGGTTCTTTTAAATTTTTCATAATCTTCACTTGAGCATTTTAGATGTTCTGTGTTGTCCCGCAGGTCTGATATTGTTTTCTGCTTCATCCATTCTGTTTCTGAGGCTTTCTCCCATCCTTTCCTCTTGATTGGATGAATGTTCCATTTCCTTTTTCATTTCTTCCTGTGATTTCTTTAGTATTTACATTTCCTTTTGGAGCTTGATAAGAAGCTATTTATGGGGCTGGAGAGATGGCCTAGTGGTTAAGAGCACTGACTGCTTCTTGCAGAGGACCAGGGTTCGATCCCCAGCACCCACATGGCGGCTGAGAACCGTCTGCAACTCCAATTCTAGGAAAACTCCAGTTCCAGGGGAATCTGACACCCTCTTCTGACCTCCGTAGCATTGCATGGCACAGGTGCACAGAGCTACATGCAGACAGTACATTCATACACATAAATAAATACATAAAATAAAAGAAATATAAAATTTCTAAAAAAAATGAATTAAAAATTTGAAAAGAAGCTATTTACTGCCACAATATCCAGGTCCAAAAGATGTGCAGATACATGCCGTCATTCTGATACAAAATTCAGAAATTAAGTGCATAACTTTAAGTTCTATTAGGTAGCTGGTACCTAATTAGAGGGTGCAGTTCAGTATCCCCAAGATAAAAACACTATTACTACACCAATATATTTTGTGGTGCTGGTCATTGTTTTAGTTGTTAAGTTGGGTCTGGGAGAAGTCTGGGTGAATAATGTATTTGCCATTCAAGATGAGGATGGCAGTTGGGATACTCAGAACTCACAAAAAATTTATACAGGTGTGGTAGTGGCTGCTTGTAATCCCAGAACTCAGGCAGGATAAACAAGGGTTCTCTGGGGTACACTGGCTAACTAGACTAATAAAGTACACAAACCCTTAGTTCAGTGAGAGATCCTGATGTGGACAAATATCATAGAAGGCACTCAAGATAAACTTCTGGGCTCTGCATGCAGGCTCACATACATGAGCCCATACATACCAATATGCACACACATAGGTTTTCCATGTCTGTATGCAATTTAACAACAAAATTAATTGCATCAAACAAGATTTAATTGTATGAACATCGAAAGAATGATGGTTTTACATTACAGTTTCTAACAGTGTGTGTTATCTTGTATGCACAAGATAAATATTGAAATAAATGAATTAACAAATGAAAGATATTAGCCAGAACTTTAAGAAGGTATTTACTGCCACAATGTCCATGCCCAAAAGATGTACAGGTACAATCTGTTATTCTGATACAAAATTCAGGCATTAGGTGCATAATAAATAGTTCAGGAAATAAGAGTCTAAGAAAGGCAAATAGCATTTGCTCAAGATATTTTCCAATAATGGAGGAAGGCTTAAGAAAAATTCACAATAACTGATAAATTTGCTCTTGCAGAACTTGGGAGTGACTAACAGTGCCAGGACTGTTCAAATGACCTGTCCCTCTTCTAATAAATCTTTATTGCTGGCATAATTTTAATGTCAAAACATGCTAGAATGTAAATCTTTTTAAACTTCCATGAGTTTTCTTGTCTTATTCTGTTGCTAAAACTTTCTTTTATAAGGACAATACTGCAAACACAGTTTCACGTGTGGTAACTTTATAGTGATAAATGTAACACATTCCATGTTGAGCAGGTCTTACAAATGGAGCACACTTTTGACAATTATGTGGACTCCCACTTATTGGAGTTTTCCCATTCCCCAGTGGGCCAGAGGTTAAGCAGCTGGGGCAGCCTCACTTTTCTCAATTTCTCATCTTCAATTTTCTGTCATCAAAGACTTTGGCTTTTAAACAATTGTCATCACGTGATTGTGGAAGTTCTCATCCATCTGAGCCACCTGCACAGCAGCAACGTGACACTTGTCTGTCTTCTCCAGAATTTCTCATTCCTATGGTTTGTCAAGGCTGGAGTTTCTTTAATCCTCTTTTGTCAGCTTGTGAGAACCACTTATTAGGGGAAGTGGGGGGAATTCAAATATGTCCATTTCATGTATCAAGGCAATATGATAGGTAATAAACCCAGATCTACCACAGTTGTGGCGGTTTTAGCTAATCACTAATCTCTCTGAGATTCATTTCAATGAATCTGGTAAAAATGTTTAGATTACAAAAGGTTATATATTATACTGTTTAAATACCTATATATCTAATTGCGTGTGCTTCATTAGTAGGATCGAAAGGTTATGCCTGGACAAGCTGGCAGCCCATGAAAGAAAACAGCCAGAATTGACTAGAGACCAAGACAACAGCTCCAGAGAAAGTAGATTGCATTGCTTCTCATCCACCTGTGCCCCTTTTCTAAGCCTAGGGAACAATCTGCGGAAGAGGGGGCGTGGTAGAATGTAAGGGCTGCGATTGGGGTGAATGGTGAAACTACAACAATATAGACTGGACACTCATTTGATCAACTTAATTGAACATACAAGCCCCCCCTGCTGGATGGTGGGCCCATGAGCTGTGTGGGTTTGGGCACGACTGCTTGCAAATTGGTTTTACATGAAGGATGCTTGTACTCACAAATTATCACTTATTGTTTAAAAAATGAAAACAAAACAAAACAATAAAGCAGAGAAAGATGCAGAAAAGTTACGGCAGAATGCATGATCTGGGATGGGTAGGGGTGGGGTGGGGGGAAGGGAAGGGGATATATGCCTGAACTGAACTGGAAAATGATGTATGAAATACACAAAGCATCAATAAAAATAAAAAATGTTTAGATTATTCATTCATTAAAAAACTATATATGAAAAATATAGTGGGACACAATCTAGGTAAAAGGAATTCAATAGTTAAAATAAAAAAAGAACTTAGTCATGAAACTTAATATACATTGTTTCTTCAAAAGTTTTAGGTATTATAAAAATATGAAAAAGATACATGAGAAGCCCATGCATCTCCTGGGTGGGTAAGAGAGAGGCCTGAGGCCTGGCAGCCGCAATATACCAAACTTCTTACGTAGTAGCTACGGTAACTCAGGGCTCTTCCCTCTGCTCTGGACTAGGCTTCCCAGCTCCAGGACTCAGGTATATATTTGAAGCCAACCATGGAGAACTGGTAGGCGAACCCCACATGATGCCTTGAGTTTGTGAATTTAAATCTCTCACTTAGTGTGTAAGGCTGAACTCTGCTTGGTATTGAGAGTACCCAACTGTGTGGCCCCCAGGGTAGGGTTCACCTGGGGCCCGTCTCTCTGCTCCAGGCTAGCCTTCCCTGCCCCTGGACTCAGATTCAGATATTAGCAACCAGCCCTGGAGAACCAGTAGGCAAACCCAAGGTGGCTCAGCAGTTCTAAGAATAGAGCTCTCTTAGTGAGTATATGAGGCTGACCTCTGCCCAGTGGAGAGAGTCCTCCACTACACGATGGTGGCTGTGGTATACCAGACTCCATACCCATTAGCTAGGAAACACCTCAGACCACTCTCCCAGCTCCATGCTGGGTTCACTGGCCCTGGACTCAGATCCAGATGGTTACAACCATCCCTGGAAAGCCCATAGGTGAACCCCGTTTGGTGCAGGGTTCAAGCCTGCCTGGCTGCTACCTGTCTTGGGCCTCTAGAGGAGGTCCTGACTGACTGGGCAAGAACTACCTGGTGTCTCCAGTACAAAACCAGCACTGAAAACATGAAGCCAAAACAACCAGCCTTTCATATGTAATAAGAAGACAACGAAGGCCACTGAGGAATACAAGCAAAGGTTACAGCATTAATCCTCGAAATAAATCAGTAGTCTTAGTATATGCCAACAACAAGCAATTGGAGGAGTACATGAAAACCATTCCATTCACAATAGACCCCCCCAAAATAAAGTATCTTGGTTGAACAAGCCTGACCAAAGTCATTAAAATCTCTGAAATGAAAAATTTTAAATATTTGAAGGAGATCAAAAAAGATACCAGAAGATGGAAAGACCTCCCATGCCCATGGATTGGAAGAATTAATATAGTGAGAAATGAGCATCCTACCCAAAGTAATAGTTTGAATGCAATTCCAATCAAAATTCCCATGGGTTTCTTCACAGAATTAGAAAAAAAATTCCTAAAATTCATATGGAAAAATAAAATACCCTGGATAGCCAAAGCAAGCCTGAGTAAAAAAAATAGGAATGCAGGGGAGGATTATTATGCCAGATTTCAGATTCTGTTGCAGAGCTACATTCAAGAAAACATCATGGTACTGGCACAAATTAGATCCATAGATCAATGGAACAAATTTGAAGACCCAAATGAGTACACTCAATTTCAGCAGCCTGATATTTAACAAAGTAGACAAGAACACTCAATGGAGGAAAGACAGTATCTTCATCAAATGGTGCTGACAAAACTGGATAAACATTGTTGAAGAATGAAACTAAACCCCTACCTTTCATCTTGTATGATAATCAAACTGTAAATGGAGAAAAGACCTCAATGTGAAACCTGAAACTCTGAAAATGTTAGGAGAAAGCATGGTATTAACCTACAACATATCTGTTTAGGAAAATGCTTTGTAAATCATATAGTTGCACAGTAAATAAGGTCAACAATCAACAAATGGGATCTCATTAAACTAAAAAGGGTTTGTACAGCAAAAGAAATAAAGAAGTGAAGAGAAAACCCACAGAATGGGAGGAACTACACCAGTGACACATCTGAGAAAGGTTTAACATCTATTTTCCTAAGTTCTAACATTTATGAGAAAGAATAAAAGTACATTAAAACATACATCAATTTATTATGTAATTTAGGATGTAAAGTTATATTTCTTTTTATCAACATGAAACTTTACTGTTAAAATATAAACCCCTAAACATGTTCTGGAATTAGCCTATAGTTTATTTTCAGACTTTGTAATGTTGGGATATGTGTGAAGTGTATATATGCATATATTGGAGGAATATAAAATTAAAACAAAATGAAACAACCATTTTCATCATGATTAGGTGTTTATTCCTAATCTCCTGTTGTTCATTCAGCCTCCATACACATCTGAAGAAATTTGGGCAGCTCACTGGTGGTTTCCATGTCCCATTTGATAATCTTCAGAGAGTATTCACAATATCCAGTCTTCTAGGACTTGATGTTAAAATATCAATAAAAATTGATATTTCGCCAAGCATGGTGGCACACGCCTTTAATCCCAGCACTCGGGAGGCATAAGGCAGCTGGATTTCTGTGAGTTCAAAGCCAGCCTTGTCTACATAGTGAGCTCCAGGCCAGCTGGGACTACAGGGAGACCCTGTCTCAAAAATACCCAAAAAATTGATATTTCTCTTCTGGTATAATGTTTGATCTCTGACAAGTTAGTTATCTGTTTTTCTTTTCACTTGCTGTTTCTAGAAGTAGTTGGTTAAGGGGATTTTCCCCCTTATAAAGTATACATTTTTTTTTTGAGGTCTCCCTTTAGTGCTAGCTGGCCTGGGGCTTGCTCTGGTTCAGACCAGGCTGACCTTGAACTCACAGAGATCCACCTGCCTCTGCCTCTGTCTCCCAAGTGCTGACATTAAAGGTGTGAACCACCATGTCTGGCCACTGTATGTTTTTAAAAAAATCTCATGATATTTCAAATTATACATCTTGAGGTTATATTTAAGTTTTATTATTAATCATTTTATAACTCAAAGTAGTGATTATGTGCCTCTGTATTATATGTGCACTGCAAAATAACCCCCAAATAAATATATTCTTATGTGTATACATTTAAAAAAAAAGAAAATGATACATGAACCAAGTTCTAGAATTTAAATATAATTTACCTATATGATATGAAGAACAGAAGGGATGACCATTCAAAGCAGGGAATATAACATTACAAGTGCCTTACAGTATGAAAGATTGTGGACACTTGAAAACAGGCCAATGTAAATTTGACAAAATTTAGGTAAAGAATGCAGTTCTGTCAGTGTTTCTCGATTTTCATGTGCATATCCAAAAACTAAGAGTTTTCTTTTAAATGCAAGTTCTAGTTTAGTAGACTTGAAGTAGAGCCTGAGATTCTGTTTTTAAAGAGAATCTTTTTGAGTAATAGCCATCTTTCTGGTCCACAAACCACATTTTCTAGGGAACCACACATGGCGTAGAAGATGAGTGAAAGTAACAGTTCTGTAATTCTTGTGTTTTCCCTCCTTTCCTTCCTTTTACTCTTTCACGCTCTTTGATGATGTCAATCTTTCTCCAAAATACATGTAGACAGAGAAGGATTCTTTACAAGTACATTTTCTACCAAGAGAGAAGGAGATGTAGTTGGCATGACTAGGATCTCATATAAATAGGCTCAAACAATCTCCAGAGTTTCAGAGAAATCATGCTAATTTCAGATCAAAAGGCTGCTCTGCAAGGGGTAATCTTACTCACTTGAACATATAGTTATCAAAATGCCAATACTGCAGAGGAATAATTGCAAGTTTAGTAGAGATCCCAAGTTCTATCACTCAATGATCCCAAAGAAATAGTTTATTAAGTCAATAATTTAAGATTTATCAATGTTTAAACAATAAACAAAGGGATTCTGTTTAATCATTCATCAACTTAATTATGCACCAATATGGGTAAGCAATCATTATTTAGAAAGAGGCCACAGAAAACAAGTTAAATGATATTAGTAACAGCTCTTCTAAGTGCATGTTGAGAATAAGTGAGCAAAATTCTCCTCTGAGTTACTCTAACACTATAGACAGTTCCTGTGGATGTTCACAATAGTAAAGGTCAACCACATTACACACAATCCAATTCTCTTCACAAGCTCCTCTGGCATGGAGGAGAATTATTATGATGTCAGGAGTTCTCCCTCAGTAGGTCCCTCTTAGTGGAGAGAAAAGAGTTGAGAGGAAAAAAAAATTCAAGCAAAAAATGTGGTCCTAAGGTAGTTATTATCCAATCAAACCAAACAAACATCATCACATTAAAAAGGGCTGGAGAGATGGCCTAGTGGTTAAGAGGACCCGGGTTCAATCCCCAGCACCCACAGGCGGCCGAGAACCGTCTGAAACTCCAATTCCACGAGAACTCCAGTTCGAGGGGAATCTGACACCCTCTTCTGACCTCCGCGGCATTGCACGACACGGGTGCACAGACTTGCATGCAGACAGTACATTCATACACATACGGAAATAAATAAAATTAATAAAAAAAAGCACTTCAAGTTTAAGTCATACTCATGAGACTGAACATATCATTGGTTTACCTACTGTACATTTTAAGATCATGTGATCATATGCTCTTGATTTTAAGAAGTTTACATTGTAGTGAGGAAGATAGTAACATTTGTAAAAATGCAACAAAGATCTTGGGATAGTGGGAACAGTAAAATATGGAGAGAGAAATGTGAATTCCTAAACATATTTTGGAATTAGCATACAGTTTATTTTCAAAGGTCAAAATTTTGTTATGTATAGGCATATTTTGGAGAAATACAAATGGGAGGGAACAACAACAAAAAGACTGAATCAAAGAACTGACTGAAACTGTTAACCTCTGCCCAAACAATAAACCTCTGCAGAGAAAAGCTTGAAAAAGATTGAGAAAATGATGTAAGACATGTATGGCAGAATGCATAAACTGGGGTAGAGTGGTGGCATGGAAAAGGGAGTGTGTCTAAATTGGACTGAGAAATGATGTATTAAACACAAAACACCAATAAAATATTTTAGTTAAAAAAGAATCCTTATACAATGCTGTTTGGCCATCTATTTCCAATCTTATTTCAAAAATCTAGATGTAACTATATTTATTTTCCATCATTTCCCACAGGAAATTTTGCCAAACTTTATTAAAGGAAGCACTTATTCCACTCTCTTTTCAGTACCAATAAGATTCCATTCAAATATTATTATGGGCTAATAATCTTCCACATACCTCCTTTACTTTCTGAAACTGTCTGGACTACTAAATGAGAAATGATAAGTGCATTAGCATGCTGACTTCACGGGTTGAGAAGCTGAAGGGCACTGTGTCTGCTGGTATCTCCTTCCTATTCATCCAGGATAAACTCATTTCATCATAATTTGCTCTTAATCCTGTAAACATGAAGCCCCACACAGATGCTCAGACACTGCATCCACATCCCATTCTCACCTGTACATTCCTGGAGTACAAATGAAGAAATTTCAAATGGTTCAGTCTTCTTTAAGAAGAGCCTTGTAATTTAAGCTTGGCGTGGTGGCACATGTTTTTAATCTTAGCACTTGGGAGGCAGAGGCAGGTGGATCTTTGTGAGTTCAAAGCCAGCCTGGTCTACAGAGTGAGTTCCAGAACAGCTGGGGCTATAGGGAGACCCTGTCTCAAAAAGACCAAAAAAAGAGAAGAGCCTTGTAATTTAAAAATGCCTTGGAAACTTGACTGAACTACTACTTCTATGAAGATCTAGACTCAGACTCAGACTCACACAGACCAGATCCTGTACTTTCTCTCTTAATGTTCTTTCTCCCTATTTTACTTAATATGTGAATACATACCCTCCATACATATACCACAGTTACAAAGTCTGAAAATACGTGGTCAGTAATTTCTAGACCCCGTTAAGGAATTCATATGATAACAGCATAGTTGCCTTCAGATAAAAAGAAATATAATATTAACTTTGCTCAGCTTGCCTTTCAACTATGGATTTGGTGCTAGCATCAAATGAGGGATACCATTTGTCATTTATTTTTCTGAGACCGTGTTACTTCACTTAGCATAATGGCTTCATGTTCCATCCATTTACCTGCAAAGTTTATGATGTTATCTTTCTTTACCACTGCATAAAATTACATTGCATACATGTACCACATTTTCTCTATCCACTCATCAGTTGAGGGACACTTGGGTTGCTTCCAGCTCTTTGCTATTGTGAAGAGAGCTGCAATAAACATAGATGTGCATGTATCTCTGTGATAGGATGAGTCTTGTGGGTTTATACCCAGAAGTAGTATGACTGGTTCTGGTGGTAGGTTCATTTTCAGTTTCTTTATTTTTTTATTTTTTTATTTTTATTTATTTTTATTTATTTTTGTATGTGTATGAGTGTACTGTCTACATGTAGGTCTGTGCACCCGTGTCGTGCAATGCCGCGGAGGTCAGAAGAGGGTCTCGGATTCCCCTGGAACTGGAGCTCTCCTGGAATTGGAGTTACAGACGGTTCTTAGCCGCCATCTCTCCAGCCCCATTTTCAGTTTCTTGAGAGCTCTTCACACTGCTTTCCACAGGGGTTGCACAAATTTGCATTCTCACCAGCAGTGGATGAGTGTTGTCCTTTCCCTAGAACCACTCTAGCGTTTGGTGTCCTTTGTTTTCTGGATCATAGCTAGTCATACCAGAGTAAGATGAAATCTTAAGGTGTTTTTAAGTTGCTCTTCCTTAATTATTAGCGATGTTGAACACTTTTTAAGATGTTTCTCGCCATCTTTCCTTCTTCATTTGTGAAGTCTCTGTTCAGCTGTTTATCTTTTGAGTAGGTCATTTGTTTTCTTCTTCCTTTGTTTTTTGAGTAGTTTGTACTTTGAATGTTAATGCTCTGTCAGATGTATCACTGGTGAAGGTTTCCTCCCACTCTGTGGGTTTTCTCTTCACTTCATTGATCATTTCTTTTGCTGTACAGAAGGTCTTGAGTTTAATAAGGTCCCATTTGTAAATTTTTCTTTTCTTTTTGAGACAGGGTCTCCCTGTAGCCCCAGCTATCCTGGAACTCACTCTGTATATATATTTCAATCTCACAAGTATTGAGAGACTATTCCCTTTTGCCCAAAACCTCACCAGCATTTTTATTGATGTTTTGTGTATTTCAGACATCATTTTTCAATTCAGTTTAAGTATATTCCCTTTTCCCTTCCCCCCACCGCACCCCAGATCGTGCATTCTGCCATAACTGTCCTGCATCTTTCTCTCAGTCTTTTTTTTATGCTTAGAAATTCACATTTTCCTCCATTAATTTTATATTACTCTAAAATATGGATACATACTCTCCACCTATATACAGTGATTACAGAGTCTGAAAATAAGTGGTGGATGGGTTCTAGAGTCACTTGAGAGATTTACATTATAACAACATATTTGCTTTCAGATAAACAGAAATATAACAATAACGTTGTTCAGCTTGCCTTTCATCTGGGGGGATTTTTGATATTAAGCTTTATTATGGTGTGATCTGATAAGATGTGTAAAAATATTTCAATTTTTTTGTATTTGCTGACGTTTGCTCTGTGTCCCAGTATATGGTCTATTTTGGAGAATATTCCATGGTGTGCTGAGTAGAAAGTATATTCTTTGGTGATTGGGTGGAATATTCAGTAGATGTCTGTTAGGTCCATTTGGTATATTGTATTGTTCTGTTCAGATGTCTCTCTGTTTATTCTTTGCCTAGTTGAGCTGTCCAGTGGGGTCAGTGGGCTATTGAAGTCTCCCACTACTAGTGTGCTTGGATTAATCTGTATCTTGAAGTCCTTCAGGATTGTGTTTATGAATTTTGGTCCTCTATGTTTGGTACATATATTTATGATTGTGAGATCTTCATGGTTGATTAATCCTTTGATAAGGATGTAATGACCCTCTTCATCTCTTCTGATTAGTTTTACTTTGAAATCTATTTTGTCTGATATTAAAATTGCAACTCCTGCTTGCTTTTTGGTGCTATTTGCTTGAAATGTTTTTTTCCATCCTTTCACCTTAAGATGGTGTTTGTCCTTGAAGGTGAGGTATGTTTCTTGTAGACAGCAGAAAGTTGGATTCATTTTCTTTTTTTTTGTGGGGGGGGTTCAAGAAAGGGTCTCCCTGTAGCCCCAGATGTCCTGGAACTCGCTCTGAAGACCAGGCTGGACTTGAACTCACAAAGATCTGCCTTCTTCTGCCTCCCAAGTGCTAGGATTAAAGGCATGCACCACCACGCCTGGCTTGGATTCATTTTCTTAATCCATTCTCCCAGTCTGTGTTTCTTTATTGGGGAGTTTAGAACATTAATATTTAGGGTTACTACTGAGAAAAGTATATTGCTTCCCTTCAGTTTACTTTTTGTTTGCGTTTTGGGTCTGTTTGTATTTCTGTGTTTATACCTTCATTAGTTACTCTCTCTTACTGCTTGGGGATAGCTGTTCCTTTCCTCCGTCCTCTGAACTGCTTTGGGTATTTTCTGGAGGGTTGGATTTTTAGACATGTATTCATTCAACTTGTTTATATAATGGAATATTTTCCTTTCCCCTTCAATTATATTGGCATTTTTGCTGGATAGAGTAACTTGGGTTGGCATGTTTAGTCCTGGAAATACTTTGGTCCAAGCTCTTCTGGCTTTCATCATTTGCATTGAAAAGTCAGCTGTAATTCCGATGGGTTTTCCTTTCTATGTAACTTGTTGTTTTTCTCGTGTGGCTTTCAGTATTCTGTCTTTGTTTTGAGCATCTAGAGTTTTGATTATGATATGGCCTGCAGAGTTTCTTTTCTGTTCTTCTCTATTTGGTGTTCTATGTGCTTCTTGTATTTATATGGGTGTGTCCTTTTTCAATTTGGGGACATTTTCTTCTATAATTCTGTTGAAGATTTCATCAATACCATTGTCCTGGGATTCTTCTCCTTCCTCTATACCTATGATATGGAGGTTTGGTCTCTTCACAGTGTCCCACATTTCCTGATTATTCCACTCCTGTGTTTTTTTTTTTTTTTTTTCATAGTCTTTGCTTGAGCTCTTCAGTTCTTCCACGTTATCTTCTAGGGTTAATATTCTATTTTCTGCTTCATCCATTCTGTTACTGAGGCTTTCTCTTGTCCTTTCCTATTGATTAGATGAGTGCTTGAGATTCCTTTAGTATTTCCATTTCCTCTTGGAGTTCACCATTCTCCCTTTTTAGTTTTTTGGTCTCCTCTTTCATTTCAGCCTGAGATTTTTGTAAGCATTTCCATTTCCTTCCAGAGTTGGACATTCTGTCCCTTTAGGTCATTGATTTTTTTTTGAGTATATCGATGATTGTTCTTTTAAGATCTGTGTCCTGGGTTACCTCCAGGGAGAGCTCATTGTTGGAGTCCTCTATAAGACTGATGGAGTTTGGTGGAGGCAGCTGATTACCTCCTCAGTGTCCCTGAATAACTGCACTCTCAGCTATCTGGGCCCCTTCTTACTGGGCCTGTGCCAGAAGCCCCAGTGCAGCTGGCTGCTGCTTCAGTGTCCCTGAAGATTTGAGCTCCCCAGTGCATGGGCCTGTTCCTTTGTATAAGGATTCTTAACCCAAACATTGAGAGGGAAAAAGTAATGTTTATTTAAAAATAAACATTAAAAAACATTTTGCTTAGATTTTCAAATACTAGGCATTGTTAGTAATAGCTTAATCGTCCTTTTTTTACTTCATTTGTACCTTAAGATTAAAGTACTCAAATAAAAGCTTCATTAAGAGTTAATTATTGTCCCTATGTCCTACATGAGGATTCTGTGCCTATAGAATGTGGAAGTTAGACAGTTGCACAGAGTTTACAATGTTTGGTAGCAGGAAATACAACACATTCCATAAAACACACACACCATTCAATCTTCTAGAAGATGGAGACTATGCTCTGCAAAACAGGGGGACAAGAAACAATAGGGAAGATGGCTATTGGTCTTTCCTTTATTGTTTAATCTAATGTCAGCATTGGAGGGCTCTTAGTGATCTACACCCGCTTGTTTAACACACTGTACTGCAAATTTGATGTACATATACTTAAATTTATTTTCATTCTACTTTTGAATCTATCTGAAAAACAAATAAAATAAAAAGACACACAGTCACTCACCCACACGTCTTAAGACTAAATTATAGGCATAAGCACAGAATGTGGACACAGAGCCGAAAGTCAGGTAACTTAGGTTTAACAATAAGAAAAGCACATAGAGGGTGGAGAGCTTTGAGTTTACGAGACATATACTTTCTTAGTAATCAGTGTCTCCTCTGAGCTCTTATGACACATCAAACTGCATCTACAATTCTTTGGTAAACTAACAATGCATGAAGAGAATGAAAAGAAGTCTTCTACTGCCTTCCATGCCAAACGTTTGTTTCATGTGGCATTCATGTGGCATCTAGACAGGACATGACATTTGAGATAATTAGGAAATCTGTATTAAACCCTCATCTAATGTTACCTAATTATCCGAAAAGAAAAAAAAAATTTAGCTTTTCGCCATAAGTGATGATTTCAATTATTTTCCTACTTGTTATTTTTCTTTTTGTAATGGATGAAACTGGAAAACATTATATTTAGTTAGGTAACCCAGACACAGAAAGAAATATTGGAGATCAGGGATCTCCCAAGACCACCTGAAGCACACGTAAGAGCTGGGTGCTTCAGCCAGGTGGATTGTTTGACTGGATTTCATTGTCTTTTTTAATCTTTTGCTCCATTGGCTGGTGTGGCTGTGGGGGAGGACTTATCCTCCCAGCTCATATAAAAGGTGGTTTGTGTGAGTCTTGAAACTGAGATCAGTGATCTTCCAAGACCTCCTGAAACACAGGTAAGAGCTGAGTGCTTCAGCCAGGCAGATTGTTTGATTGGATTTCGTTGTCTTTTTCGCTCTTTGACCCATTGGCTGGTGTGGCTGTGGGGGTGGAGTTATCCTCCCAGCTGGTATAAAAGGTGGGTTTGTGTGAGTCTTCAGACTGAGACGGCCTAAAGTGCACCCCCCCCACCAACTGGGGTTACTGAAGGAAGGATTGTCCAAGTGGATTCTTTGGAGAACCTTCAGAACAGAAAGGGAAGAGTGAGTTGGACTTCCAATAGAAAGCCTAGAACTTTTAGAGAAGTCAACACTGCATAAGCAAGGAGTAAAGTAGAAAAACAAATCAATCAAACAAACAAGGAAGACATGTGAAGGAGGCAAGTAAAGCAAGCCTTCAACACAGTGAAGAGGCATTTGGGATTCATGTTGGAATACAGGCAAGGAGAAGCCCATATGCCAGGGATATGAAGAAGAGACAACATGAGAAAGGTGCAGGATAATCCCACACCAAGCTCTACCAGCCCTGTGGAAGATTCCTACAGTGGGATCCCCCTGGGGATGGCCCAGGACACAGATATTAGAAATACAATTGTGAACATACTTAAAGAATTACAAGATTATAAAGAGCAAATCAAAGAATTAAGAAAAGAGAATGAAGAACTCAAGAAGGACCTAGAGAGAGAGAATGACAAACTCCTGAAGGAAGTGGAAACACTGAAAAGATACCATGTTGAAAAGATAAGGAAATGAACCAGAGAAGCAAAGAGCTTCAGGAAGAGATTGAGAAGCTCCAAAAGGAAGTGGAAATACTAAAGAAATCAGAAGAGGAAATGAAAAAGGAAATCAAACACTCATCCAATCAAGAGGAAAGGAATGGAAAAAGCCTCAGAAATAGAACAGAGGAAACAGAACAAAGAATATCAGATCTGGAAGATAACACAGAACAACTAAAAACCTCAAATAAAGATTATGAAAAATTTAAAAAGACACAAAAGTGGAACAACCAGGAACTGTGGGACACTATGAAAAGATCAAACCTCCTCGTCATAAGAATAGAAGAAGGAGAAGAATCCCAAGACAATGGTATTGATCGGATCTTCAACAGAATAATAGATGAAAATTTCCCCAAACTAAAAAAAGGACAAACCAATTCAAATACAAGCAGCCACCATAGTAGAACTCCATCAGACAGACAGAGAAGAAACTCTCCACGCCACATTCATAGCTAAAATGCTAGACAACCAAACAAAGACCAAAGTCCTTAAAGCCACAAGAGAAAAACAAGTGATCTATAAGGGGGAAACTATCAGAATTACAACTGACTTCTCAGTGCAAACTATGAAAGCAAGAAGAACATGTAGCAAAATCATTCTCTTGTGTTAAAGACAATAGAGTCAATCCAGGTTACTATACCCAGCAAAAATGTCGTTATATGAAGGAGAGAGAAAACTTCCATGACTAAACTAAAACAAGATGAAAGGCTACATGTTGGAAAACCAAACCCTTCAGAGAATACTTTAAGCAATTCAAAGGACAGAAAGAAAGGAGCAACCATCCCCAGGCATCTAGAAAGAGAAATAGAAATCAATAAAAGCATAACTGCAGAAGTAGAAAACCTAAACAAAAACCGCAAATGGATAATAAGGCAAAGGAAGCAACACAAACCTATCAGTCATAACCTTAAATATTAATGGACTAAATTCCCCACAAAAGACATAGACTGGAGATGGAGATGGATTAGGAACAGAACCCATCCATATTTCTGTCTACAAGAAACAACATCTTACCTTTAAAGAACAAGCACCACTCAAAGTGAAAGGATGGAAAAAAATATTCCAAGCAAATGGTACAAAAAGGAAGCAGGTGCTACTATTTTTGATATCAGACAAATTAGACTTCAAAGTAAAAGAAGTCAGAAAAGACAAAGAAGGCCATTACATTTTTATCAAAGAAACAATTCACCAAGAAGATTTCACACATTATAATATATATGCACCAAAGTCTGGTGCACTAAACTTTTAAAAAAAATTTTTTTATTAATTTTATTTATTTCTGTATTGTGTATGAATGTACTGCCTGCATGCAAGTCTGTGCACCGTGTCGTGCATGCCCGGAGGTCAGAAAGAGGGTCTCGGATTCCCTGGAGGCTGGAGTTCTCTGGAATGGAGTTTCAGATGCCTCGGCCCGGCCCCATGTGGGTGCTGGGGATCGAACCCGGGTCCTCTGTAAGAGCAGTCGGTGCTCTTAACCACTAGGCCATCTCTCCAGCCCCTGGTGCACTAAACTTTATAAAGACAATTCTCCAGGACCACAAGTCACACACTAACCCCAGTAGACTCATAGTAGGGGACTTCAATACCCCTTTGGACAGGTCAACAGGACAAAGAATAAAGAGAGAGATCTGAACTGAACAATATGATCCACCAAATGGACCTCACAGACGTCTACTGAATATTCCACCCTAATACCAGAAAATACACTTTCTACTCAGCACTCCATGGAACATTTTCCAAAATAGACCACATACTGGGACACAGAAGAAACCTCCATAAATATAAAAGATGACTAATTCATGGATTCAGACCAAAGTGCAATAAAGTTCAATATGAACCACCAGAATAAGCCCAACTATCTACACGTACACATTGGAGAGTTAAAACACACTCTTGAATAATGTGGGTCAAGGAAGAGATAAAGAAGAAGAATAAAAGCATTCTCGGAACTGAATGACAATGACAATACAACATTAAAAACATATGGATACTTTAAAAGCACGTCCTAAGAGGGGAAGTTTATATCCCTGAGTGCCTACATTAGAAAAAAACAGAAAGAGCACAAGTGAAGCACTCTAACATGCACTAAAAGCACTTGAGAGGCAACAACAATGATAACCCTAAATCAACAGGAAGAAATAAAAAAACATCAGAGCCGCAAGGGAATCAATGAAATGAAACAAAGAATTACAATACAAAAAAATCAATGAATCCAAACGTTGGTTCTTTGAAAGATAAACAAGATAGACAGACCTGTAGCCAGTTAACCAAAAGAGAAGGAACGACTCCATATCAATACAATCCGTGATGAAAAGGGAAAGATCACAAACAGACAATGAAAAGATCCAAAAAAATTCATACGGGAATACTCAAAAACCTAACTTAAATAAAAGTTAAAAAAAGGAAAGAAAAAAGAAAAAGAATGGAAAAAAAAAATATCTGAAAATCCTGGGAAACCAAAAGCTACACCAAGAAGAGATCGACAGCTATAAACAGACCCATATATATGAAGAAAGTGAGATCTAATAAGAAACCTCCCATTAAAAAAACGCCAGGCCCGAGGGTGTCACGGCAGACTTCTATAAAACATTTCAAAAGACTTACAAAACATTATTCTGAAATTGTTTAGACGGAATCATACAGGGGGAACCTTCCTCAACTTCCTTCTATGAACGCCAAAATCACTCTATTACCAAAAACAGGTAAAGATACCAACCAAAAAAAAAACTAAGACCCATCTCCCTATATGGAACCACATGCCAAACTTCTAAAACAGGTACTGGCGCAATTGACTACAGACCCACATCAAAAGATCATCCATCTGACCAAGCTGGATTCATACCAGAGATGCAGGGATGGTTCAACATATGAAAGCAATAAATATTCATTAAGCTATAAGTGGACTGAAATGAAAAAAACACCACCTCATCTCAATTGACTTGGAAAAACCTTTGGACAAAATCTGCATCCCTTCATGCTTAAAGTCCTAGGGGGAATTGAATTGGAGGGAATCATCCTCAATATAATCAAAGGCATATAACAGGAAAACCACAGCCAATATATCCTAAATGGGGAACAACAAACCAGAAACATTCTCCCTTAAATAGGTGGAACTTGGCAGGGCTGCACACCTGTCACCACTCCTCTTCAATATAGTGCTTGAAACACTTGCTAGAGCAATAAGGCTAGAACAGGAAATTAAGGAGTATCTATTGGAAAGAGGAAGTTGAGCTATCCCTATTTGCATGATGATATGATTGTTTCCTTAGGGATGTTAAAACTCCACAGAAAACTACCTAGAAATGATTACAGCTTCAGTAAAGTGAAGCAGCTGGCTACCAAAATTAACTAAAAAAAAAAACAGTTTTTTTACCTTTTATTTCTTCCAAACAAACTGAGGAAAGATTCAAGAGGGACCTCCCCACAATCAGCCTCAAAAAACAATAACATACCTTAGGGACAAACCTCCAAAGACACCAAAGGATCTACACAAAAACTTTAAAGGCCTTGGAAGAAAAGAATAAAGAAGAACATATAAATGGAAAAAACCCCCCATGCTCAGGACTGGGGAAAATTCAATATAAGTAGAATGGTCTATTCTGGTGCTGGAGAAGAGAGTCCTAGTGGTTTTACAGAGCACTGACTGCTTCTTGCAGAGGACCTGGGTTCATCCCCAACCCACCATGTGGCTAAGTTACCGTCTGTAACTCCAATTCCAGGAGAACTACATCCAAGGGAATCTGAGACCCTTTCTGACCTCCAGCAACTGCAACGGACAAGGTTACACAAACCTACATGCAGACAGTACATAGCATCACATAACTAAGAATAAATAAAATAAAAAAATGTCTATTCTACCCCAAATCTTTGTATAGATTAATGCAGTCCCTATTAAAATCCCCAAGGGTTTTCTTCACAGGCTTGGAAAAAAAAGTTCTTCATTTCATTGGAAAAAAAAGACCCAACATAGCCAACAAGATGATCCGCAGTGAGCGAGCCAACTAAAGCATCGACAGGGGGGTGGATCTTGGTAACAGGGTCTACAGAGCTGCATTAGCCAGCGGAGCTAGACTGTCTCAACCAAAAAAAAAAAAAAAAGAAGAGTACAGATCTATACAGACTTCATTATGTTGTAAAACGCTTGGACTGGCAACAAAAAACAGACCTGTTGACCCAATGGAACAAAACCAAAGATCGAAACTTGAGCACATAACAATTCAGCCACTTCATATTATGAAAGGGCCAAGAAGACACAATGGAGAAAAGACAGCATCTCAGCAAGTGGGTTGGCAAAAACTGGAATTCAGCCCTGTCGGAAGAATGAATTTAAGACCCCTACCTCTCACCCTGTACAAAATCATCCAAGGATCTAAAGACCTCCAATATGAAACCCCAAACTCTGTAAGGGTGATCAGAATTACAAAGTTGGCAGCAGAGTCTATAAGACATAGGCGTAGGAAAAGACTTTTTTTCTAAATTCAAACAGCATTGCACAAGAATTAAGGTCGACAATACGACAAATTGGACTCATGTAAACTCAAAAGTTCTTACATCAAAAGAAATAATTCAAGGAAGTGAAGAGAAATCCCACAGAGTGGGAGGAAACCTTCGCCACAGAAACATCTGATTTCCAGAATATATAAAAACATACTCAAAAAACAAAGAAAGAAAACAAATGACCCACTCAATAGATGGAGCAAAGAGATGAACAGAGACTTAGATAGATATGGCTGACAAACATCTTAAGAAGTGTTTCCATCCATTAATCATTAAGGAAATGCGAATCAAAATCCACTATAGATATCATTCTTACTCCATATAAGACTGGCTAGGATCACAGAAAACAAATGACACCACATAAGTACTGGAGAGGTTGGGGAAGAGGGATACCCAACTATCCACTACCTGGTGGGAATGTAAACTCATAACAAACACTCTGGAAAGCAGTGTGGAGAACCCTTGGAAGACTTGGTAATGAACTTGCCAACCTGACCCAGCTACCTCTCCTGGGCATGTACCCACCAAAGACTACCTCTTACTGCAGAGATACATGCACAGCCATGTTTATTGCAGCTCTCTTCACAATAGCAAGAGCTGAGAACCAACCCAAGTGCCCTCAACTGAGGAATGGATAGAGAAGAAATGTCTGTATATCTACACAACTGGATTTCTATGCAGTGGTAAATAAGAAAGATGACATCCTTAGTTGTCACAGGTAAATGGATGGAACTAGAAGATATTATGTTAAGTGAAGTAACACAGTCCCAGTTTGAGTCATCCATACCCTCTGGTGTCCTTCCCCCACCCCCCCATGCTTTGTGCCCAAAGCCCATGAATTTCTCTAGTGAGAGTCAGACTTCTCCATCGACAGCTGGAAAATCATTTGAGTAGAGTGTAAGGACTTAACTGTTAGCAATGCCAAGACCTCAAGAAAAGCAAGGATTGGTTGAGGTGGGACTTGCAGGTTATAGTTACTACCCATCCAGTGGGTTGTGCATATAAGCTTTTTCATGGGACACCAAACAGGTTTCTATTTGAAGCACAGTCTTTTGATTAGTGTTGTGTCTGGTGCAGAACCATTAGATGTATGAGGTATGTGCTTCCCAGATACTCTGCTCATTTACCATGTTCTCAGCAAAAGGATGGAATGCCCATAGGATATTTGAAAACCCTCCCCCTACACTGCAGGTGTTGACTAAGGTGCATCACCCAGACTGCCTCACAGTGTAGGACCAGGAAGAAAGGGAAAAATGGCCTCAGGATTTCCGTCATTGAGAATATTTTTCCTAAGTAAGACCTTTGTGAGAAATTTAACATCCCTTGTTTTTTTTTTTTTTATACCAAAGACCACAGTTTGAAAGGGGATAACATTTACTCAGAGAACTAGAAAGTGTATTCACTTTCGACCAATGAGAAGTAGGAAACTAAATGGCAGAAAATTGTTTAAGGTTCTCGGGAAATAACAGGATGAACCTCCTTCTCTAACCACCAAGTCTGAACCTTTCTACTGGCTTTGAGTGAGAAAATTCACCTGCCTCTTTCCTCCTCTGATCCTAAGGAATCACTGACTTAATTTTATTTTAAAATAAAGTTTTCATTTTAAAACTAACTTAGACTGGACATTGTAGCACACACCTTTAGTTCCAGTACTCAGGAGGCAGAGGTAGGCAGATCTTTGTGAGATCAAGCCCAACCTATTCTACAAGGGGAATTCTAGGACAGCTGTGGCTACATAAGGAGACAACGTTTCAATGATAAAAATAGTAACAGAGGGCTGGAGAGATAGCCTAGCGGTTAAGAGTACCAACTGCTCTTACAGAGGACCCAGGTTCGATCCCCAGCGCCCACATGGAGGCTAAGAACCGTCTGTAACTCCAATTCCAGGAGAACTCCAGTTCCCGGGGAATCCGAGACCCTCTTCTGACCTCCGTGGCATTGCACGACATGGGTGCACAAACCTACATGCAGACAGAACACTCATACACATACAAAAATAAATAAAATTAAAAAAAAATAGTAACAGAAAACATTGGCAGTTGCCAGGTGAGTATGTGCAGTGGTGGGAGGGAGTAGAGGGAGGGGAAAAGGGGATTTTACATATCCCACAGGTATTCCAAATGAAGGCATGGGGTCCACCTTCAGGTTAAGACTTTTTCTCAACTTTTGGAAAGTCAAGTGTTTGCTCCCTGTTTCTTCAGAGCGTAAAGGTAATCAAGAATAGGTGTTTTTGATCATGTCTGGTTTTGTTTGTTTGTTTTTGAGACAGGGTCTCCTTTTTTAGTCCCATCTGTCCTGGAGCTCACTATGTAGACTAGAGGGCCTTGAACTCACAGATATCCACCTGCCTCTGCCTCCTGTCATGTCTGTTTTTAACAGATCTGCCATGTCTTAATTTTGTGTAGTTCTACCTCTCAATCCCTTGGTTTGCAAGAGGTACTAGAACCCAATGAAATTTTCTTACAGAAAACATTTTTTCTCTCATAATGTTGTATTTGGATTCAGATTCCCCAATGTCTAAGTAAAAGTAACTTCATTATACTTTTTAGAATTCCTTTATCTGGGTCTGAAAAGCTTGAATCCATGTTTGAATTTGTCTATATATTAGAGAAATTCAAGAAACAGAGAGAACTCACAAATCATCTCCCAATGCAGTTCTGGCTTGGAAACAAGGAAGAAGACAGCTTTGTGAGGAAGACTCAAGAGCAAGATATCTTTTAACTTTTCTCCTTTTATTTAAAATAATTCTATTCATGCTGTGTGTAGTGGTGCACACATTTAATCCCAGCACTTGGGAGGCAGAGGCAGGCAGATCTTTGTGAGTTCAAGGCCAGTCTGGTCTACAGAGCGAGTTCCAGGACAGCTGGAGCCACAGGGAAACCCTGTCTCAAAAAGATAAAAAAAAAAAATTGTGGGAAAATTTAGTTAAGATTGGCGGCATTCTAAACCAATGGGACCTCCCTGGCCATGCCCATGGGATGGGATGTAGTGATGATAAAGTTTAGGATTTGGCCCCGGGAGTTGAGTCATGCTGTTTATATAAGCCAGACATTTTGGAATAAAGCTCTGTCTGTATTTGGACATCTTAACATGTGTCCTTGTGCTGTGTTTTCCACATGGATCGCCCTGGGAATAAATGGGACACCCACAAAAAGGTAGTTGTGTGTGTCTGTGTCTAGGTATGTTTATGACTTTGTGTCTGCAGATAAGTCTATGTATAACTCTGATAATATGTTTATCTTCTTATGGATGAGTATGTACATTAGTATAAGTTTGTGTATGAGCTATGTGTATACACATGTACATGGCTTTGTGCAGTTAGATCTGTATGTGTGAGTTTCTGTCTGGAAATGTGTTTCTGCTTATTTATGAATAAGTTGTGTGGATATTCACTGTGAATTTAAACTTTCTCTCCAGGAGGTTTTATGTACATTTTTCAAAACTTAGGAAACTAACAAACTCTATAAGCCCACAAAAGCTGAAACAGTTACAAGACTCACAAGTTTATGGAAGTAGAGGACAATTTCTGGAGCCTAAGTGGAGCTTCCTCCAAGCAGAGCAGGGAGCTCCCAATATGTAGCTTCAAGAGATGTCATCCATGTTAGGATGGGCTTTTTGGTTTCCACCTGCATTTGAATTACTTGTGCTGTAAGTTACCCCTCTCCCACATTCCTGTAGTAACTTCAGTAAACTCATTGGTGCACTAAGCTGCTCTTGTCTAGAATCATTTCCTTGGCCTGTTTTATGTACTATATAGATGAACAGACATTTATTCATGGCTTGCTAGGAAAAGTCACACAACAGGATGCCCATATGTAGCTGTTACAGTATTTGTGTGCATATATATATATATATATATATATATATATATATATACATACACCTTAGTAGACATCCAAGGATCTCTATTTTACTATGATAATGTATTACATATACTTTTAATATTAATTTCTATATGTGTTTGTGTATATTTGACTACATGTATGTGTCTCTACATACACTACATGTGTGCCTCTGCACATGCACCAGTAGATTTCCTACTTTTTAAAATAATTAAAATGCAACTGGGCATGGTGTCGCACCCCTTTAATCCCAGAACTTGGGAGGCAGAGGCAGGCGGATCTCTGTGAATTCAAGGCCAGCCTGGTCTACAGAGTGAGATCCAGACATGCTGGGGCTACAGGGAGACCCTGTCTCAAAAACACCAAAATTTTTTTTTAAATGCTCATAGAAGACAAAATAAGCTTCTTAATAAAAAAATTAAAAGACATCTGCCTGTACTAAATTTTATATTGTCTAAATTTACCCAGAGGTATTAAAAATTATAAGCACCTAGAAAGAATACAACCCACAAATTGTATTAATATTCATGTTAGATTCCATAGTAAATCAAAGAGTCAGCAATGAGGAAAAGTCAACCAATGCTTTTGTGAATTCTCTTTGTTATGAGCAGTAGTCATTTCTCAGTGAATTTTGCTGACATTGTGCACATTCTGAAAGCTTATAGTGCAACAAATCTGCTTACCTGGTATTAATTTACTTTTCATAGTTCATTTAATATAATATTGATTAAATTAGCATTTGGATTAATGACCTTTTAAATTCAGAAGGACTAAAAAAGTAATATCTTAGTAGGGATGATAATTGGAAAACGTTTGAAAATCAGTTTTCTAGTTTATAACTATTTCATATCATCAAATAGTCACAATGTGTATTTATACTATGGCAATGCATAAAAATAAGTTTCCAAATGTTTAGGTATTCTGCAGATAGGTATCATAAACACACCTAACAAAATTCAGATTACTGTAAATGTCACAATCACTTACTGGATATCTACATTTAACTCTTATGCAGAATCACTGCCATTACACACTGTCATACACGACTCAATTTTGGAGTGTATGCTGAGCTGGCCAGAAGAGACTACCAAATGCCAAATCTTTTGCTAGTTATAAAATAAGAAATTCAAAGCACACGTACTGCTATTAAGTAGCTCAGTTTGAGGAATAAGGATAGCTGCACAGTTTGTATGCCAAGGTTAAAAATAAAGAAATATGAGGCTGGACAGATAGTTAAGAGCACTGGCTGTTCTTGCAGAAGATCTTGGTTTGAATCCCAGCACATACATGACAGGAACAACTACCTGTAACTTCAGTTTCATGGGATCTAATGATCTCTTCTGTCCTCTGTGGGCACTGTGCAACATGGTGTGCTTACAAACATGGATACATAGCACTCATACACAAAATAAATTAAAAAAAAAGAAACGTGGGATTCTTTATTAAAAATCAGGATATCTCTCTATATACATGCATATGTACACATTGATATGCATGACATGATATTAGAATTGTCATTTCCTAGAAAATGAGACTAGGAGTGGAGTGCGGGGGGAGAAGAATGTTGGAGGCAATGAATATGGTCAAGGTTCACAACATACCTGAATTAAAATGTCTTTATAAACCCAACATTGTGCACAATGGTTTTACACCAATAAAAACTAAGCTCACAGGTTTTCCTTTTTATCATTTTATCTCCTTCACCATGGGTCTTGCTAATTTGTTGCCGTTGCTTTCTGGTTTTCATTTATGCTTGTGAATTTCAGGGCATATAAAATTTAACTAAAAGTTAAATTATTGATGCTAATTTTATCATTGATCTTTATGTTGTAGATTGACAGTTTTCAGTACAAGCATTGAAACATTTAATCTTTATGCAGGATCACTGGCATAACTGTTATACGTGGCTCACCCTTGGAGGATGTGTTGAGCTGGCTGGAAAAGACAAACAAAAATACTCAAAAAAAGTTGACAAGAGAAAAAGATCATCCATTTAGATAAGAGTCATCAGAGAGAGTTCTGGGATAATCATGAACTACCAAAACTGTGACAGCTACCTTGGAGTTGCCCATTCTGTTGACTCCTTCAAGTCATGATAGAACACAGATATCAGCCCAGACTACTATATCCAGCAAAGTACTCAGTTGTAATTGAAGGAGAAAGAAAACCTTTCCATGATTAAATACAGACTTAAGGAATTTGTCTGCTCTAAGCCTGCTCTATGAGAATACTATAAGAAATACTGCACCCTGGAGAGACATTTAAACATACTCCAGGGGGCACAAGGAGTAAATACATAATTCCAGAAGAGTTCATCAAAAGAGGTCTAAGAAAATATCAGAAGAACTAACTGACAGAAATTTTAAAAAATTGTGAATAATGACACAATATTAATGATCTCCATTCCTCAATAAAAACACAGTTACAGACTTGATTAGAAAATCTAATAAAATACATAAACCCCTGAAGACGGAGATTGAAGAAGACATCAAAAGATGGAAAGACTTCCCATGCTCATGGATTGGAAAAATTAATGTAGTAAAAATGTCTGTTCTACCTAAATTAATATATAGATTCAATGCAATCCCAAGTAAAATCCCCATGAGTTTGTTCCCAGTCTTGGAAAAAAAAATCCTTAAATTCATATGGAAAATCAACAGACCCCAAATAGCCAAAGCGAGCTTGAGAGAAAAGAGCAATACAGGGGGGATCTCTATACCAGACTTCAAATTATATTACAGGGCAATAAAAACAGCTTGGTACTGGCATAAAAACATACCTGTAGACCAATGGGACAAAACTGAAAATCCAAACTTGAGCACATAGAATTGCAGCCACCTCATATTTGACAAAGGGGCCAAGAAGACCTAATGGAGGAAGACAGCATGTTCAGCAAATGGTGCTGGCAAAACTGGATCACCATTTGCAGAAGAATAAAATTAACCCCCCTACCTCTCACCCTGTACAAATATCAACTCCAAATGGATCAAAGACTTCAACATGAAACCCAAAACTCTGAAGGTGATAGAAGAAAAAGTTGGCAGCAACCTACAAGGTATAGGTGTAGGAGAAAAATTTCTAAATCAGACAGCATCTGCACAGGAAATGAGGTTGACAATTAATAAGTGGGACCTCATTAAACTGAAAAGCTTCTGTACAGTGAAAGAAGCAATCAGTGAAGTGAAGAGAAAATCCACAGAGAGGGAAGAAACCTTCTCCAGTGATACATCTGACAGAGCATTTACTTCCAGAATATATAAACTACTCAAAAAACAAAAATGTAAGAAAACAAATGATTCACTCAAAAGATGGAGTAAAGAGCTGAACAGAGACTTCACAAGTGAGGAAAATAAAGATGGTTGAAAAAAATCTTAAAAAGTGTTCAACATCACTAATAATTAAGGAAATCAAATCAAAACCACTTTAAGATATCATCTCACTCTGATAAAATCAGCTTGGATCAAGAAAATGAACAATACTAAATCCTGCAGAGGTTGTAGTGAAAGGGGAACACTCATCCACTGCTGGTGGGAATGTAAACTCATATAACCACTATGGAGATCAGTGTGGAGAACCCTTAAAAGACTCAAAATGAGCCTACCACCTGACCCAGTCATACCACTCCTGGTTTGCATATACCCACAAGACTCATCCTACCACAGGGATACATGCACATCCATATTTATTGCAGCTCTCTTCACAATAATGAAGAGCTGCAACCAACCCAAGTGCCCTTCAACCAGCGAGTGGATAGAAAAAATGTGGTACATCTACACAATGGAGTTCTATGCAGTGGTAAAGAAAGACCGACATCATGAAATTTGCAGGTAAATGGATGCAACTAGAAGACATTATGCTAAGTGAAGTAACAGTCCCAGAAAAACAAAGAACGGTACTCCTCATCTGTGGATGCTAGCACCAAGTACCTAGTTGTAAGACAAACTGAGCAATGTTACTGTTATATTCCTCTTTATCTGAAAGCAACTCTGCTCTTATAATATAAATCCCTTAACAGGCTTTAGAATTAACCTACCACTTATTTTCAAACTTTATAATCTTGGTATATGGGTGGAGGGTATGTAGGCATGTATTAGAGTAATATAAAATTAAAAGGGAAAATGTGAATCCTGAAATATGATTTGGAAATGGCATACATTTTTTTCAGATGACATAGTTTTAGTATAGATGTGACATTATATAATATATATATGCATATGTTGAAGCAATACCAATTGGAGGGAACAACAACAACAAAAGAACTGGGACAAAGAACTGACTGAAACAGTAATGTTCTCCCCCAGACAGTAATCCTCTGCTTTGAAAAACTTTAAAAAGTCTCAGAAAAAGATACAAGACATGTATGACAGAATGCATGAACTCAGGTGGGGTAGGGGGCATGCAAAGGGAATGAGTCTAAATTAGACTGAGACAGGATGTATGAAGTGCACAAAAGTTCAATAAAAATATTAAAAAATAGATTTCACACCAAAACTACTCAGAAAAGATAGGAAAGCTGATTTCAGACTAGTTGAAGAAAAGTCCATCAACAGGATATTACAGTCTCATTCCCACTAAATGCATGGAACTCCATTTCATGAATGAAATTCTCTCAGATGAAAAAAAATCATAGATCTATCCCACCATCATGATAGATGGCAATAGTGATATCCTACTCTCACCAATGGACAAAACATCAAGACAAATCTAAAAAGAGAAATCCTTTAGTTAACTGACATTATGAGTAAAATGGATCAAACAGACCTTTACAAAACATTCAGTCAAGTAATAAAGAATATGCCTTCCTAGCAGCTGTGCTGGACAGATTTACTCTCAACTTGTCACACCTGGGTTGAGGAGCCTCAGTTGGGGACTTACCTCCATTGGCCATGTCTGTGGAGTATTTTCCTGATTGTTGAGTGATGTGGGAGAGCCCATCCCACTGTGGGCACTGCCATCCCTGGGCACGATGTTGTGTATTGTATAAGAAAGCAGGTTGAACATGGGCCAGGGAAGCAAACCAGTGACCCTTGCTTGAGCTCCTGCATCCAGGTTCCTGCCCTGAGTTCTACCTTGGGCTCTCTAAGTGATGAAATGTGCCTGGAGAGATGGGAGCAAAATAAATCTTTTCCTCCCCAAGTTGGTATTGGTCAGTGCTTTGTCACAGCAACTGAAGAGAAACTAGAAGAGTAGTCCTTAGGGATTTCCCTAAAATTGACCATATATTAGAAACTAAGAAAAATGTCAACAAATTTAGGAAAACTAAAATAAAATCTTGCATTCTGTCTGACCACAATGAATAAAGCTGGATATCTACAACAACATCCAATAACACTTCATGTAAAAAGTCAAGGAGAATCTCGTGATACAGGGAACGTATTTCAACATAATAAAGGCAATATACAAACCCAAATCTAATATGCTAATTGGTGAAAAACCCAAACCATTAACCTAAAAGTTGGAACAAGACATGGATATCTTCTCCCTCCATTCTTGTTCCATTGATGTCTTAGCTAGAGCAACAAGAATAGTGAGAAATAAAATGGATACAAACAGGAAAGGAACTATTTGAAGTATCCTTGTTTGCAGATGATATGATTCTATGTATAAAATGTCTTGGAAAACTGTCCCATCCACAGCAGTGCAAAAATAACTTGTGTAACTAAGTTATTTTTATATTATTATATTAATATTTTATATTAACTTACACTATTTCTTTCCCATCTTCCACAATGATCCTTCAGTCCTAGAAAGTGTAATATGGGCATCTCATTTAGACTGAACACTCCAAAGTTTTGTATTCTCTACTCATTGGCCAGTTGTGGAACTTTGTGTTAATCACTGCTGCAAGGAAATGGGGGACATATAATAAAAACCTTAAAATAGTAAATAAAGGAATTAAAGAAGATGATGGGAAGACCCCATTTGTTCATGCATCATTGGGATCAATATTGTGATAGCTGTATAATGAATGAAACCAAATCCCTGTCTTTCATCCTGCACAGAATTCAACTCCTAGTGGATCAAGGACCTTAAATAAGATTTGATACCCTAAATCTGAAAAAGGAGAACGTTATGACTAAAATCTTATAGGTACAAGAAAGAGCTTTGTGAGCAAGATACCAAATAACAGGGGTTAAGATCCACAATTGACAGACAGGACTTCCTGAAGCCGAAAGCTTCTGAACAGCAAAATATATCATCATTAGGATGAGGAGGCAACCTGCGTCATGGCAAAATGTCTTTCCTAGCTTTACATCTAACAGGGGGTTAACGTATAGAATATGGAAGAAACTCAACAAATCAAATATCAAGAAAATAACCAACCCAATTAGAAACTGGGCAAGGAACTAAATGGGGATTTCTCACAAATGAAACAAAAATGATGGGGAAATAGTTTTTAAAATGTTGAACATGGTTTCCTGTGTTTATCTGTTACTTCTGACTCTTACACTATTTCTTTCCCATCTTCCACAATGATCCTCCAGTCCTAGAAAGAGTGTAATATGGGCATCTCATTTAGACTGAACACTCCAAAGTTTTGTATTCTCTACTCATTGGCCAGTTGTGGAACTTTGTGTTAATCACTGCTGCAAGAAGAAACTTCTGTGGTGAGAATTAAGAGATGCACTAATCAATGGGCATAGCAACAAATCATTATGAGTTAGTTTAATACTAAATCTGTTTAGCAGAGTGATAGTAGTAGGGTCTACCCTCAGGTTCCTGTTCCTGATAATAGTGTCAGGTATTGACTTCATCTTTTAAAATGGGCCATAAATCCAATTAGTTGGTGATTAGTTACTCCTATAATACTACTATTACACCTGTGACTGTACTTGCAAAGCCAGTTGTTACTGTGGTTCATATGACTCACAGCTGAATAAGGTTCATGATTACCTTTTTGTGCCAGTAATGTACATAAAATCTTCTAGTACTTTGAAAGCCAGCCAGCAGAGAAGAAGCCTTGAGGCCAAAACCAGCTTGACTTATGTCTGTTGGTTCTGTGACTCAGGGATGTAGTGTCTCCAGCAATGGAGTCTTACTGTCCATTGTTCGTGGGTAACCAAGTACAATAGCTAGTATTATGGGAGGATCTATGGGATCTCTCTAGTCAACAACTCAAAAAGAGGGAGTCCCTTCCTCACATCAGGCTTTTCATTTGCTAGTCTGTGGTGTCTGTGAGGGCCATTGACTCCTGTTGTAGTGTAACTGCATGTAAACTTTTATACTCTATATGTATATACTGAAAGAAGTTTCTATAGTGGATTTCCATATGACTTTCAAAAGGCCTTTACTGTTAATTATCCCTCCTTTTACTCAATTCCAGACACCATGGGGTTGTTACACATAAGAACCCACGGCACTTACGGCAGCATCCAAAAGACCTGGACAGACCCTAGCTAGACAAGGGCCCACATGGATGGGGGTGGTGGTCAGGAAGCTCCAACCCTATCTGAGAATCTATTCATACTTAATAGATGTTGGGAGAGGGAGAGTTAGTATTCTTTATTACTGTGATGCCTGGGAGAGTAACCAAATTCCTAGAGATAGTCTTAAACTAGAGCATTTAGGAATCACAGACTTGACTTAATTGGCCTTTTATAAAATGACAAATAATAACAGAGGTCATGAACTCATAAGTGATAATAAGTTGAAGAGAGTTAAATGTAACCAAAATATATCGTATGAAATTCTCAAATCAATAAAAATATGTTAAAATATAGAGAGAACAGGAACTTTATGCGTGAAGATAAAGAAGTAGAGGTAGATCTGAGAGAAGGGGGAAGAGGATTTGCATATGATCATTTCTTTGCATGGGATTCTCAAGAATTAATAAAATTTTATTCATAATAGAGGACAATGAATACAAAAGACCATAAACAGCCAAAGTGTAGAGAATAACAATCTAGAGAGTATAAGTTCCTGGAAAGGACACTTATAATAAGCTTCACCCACCCAGGGCTCAGGAATCATTGCAGAACAGGGGGTAAAAAGATTGTAAAAGCCAGGGGAGGAAGTGAATGACAATATAGAAAGAGTCTTATGGGCTATTGACCTTGTTTATATGAATGTACAGCAATGTTGTCAACATGCACAAGACCCATGCAAACTCAAACGGACAAAAACCCAGCATAGAACTGGGGAAATGGCCAGCAGGCCCCAACCTTAACCAATGAACTATTGGTAGCTGATTATTGCTGAGTAAGAGTTGTTGATCTTTTTAAAAAATTTTTTTAAATATTTTTTTTATTTATTTATGTGTATGAATGTATTGTCTGCATGTAGGATTGTGCACCCGTGTCATGCAATGCCGCGGAGGTCAGAAGAGGGCGTCGGATTCCCCTGGAACTGGAGTTCTCCTGGAATTGGAGTTACAGACGGTTCTCAGCTGCCATGTGGGTGCTGGGGATCGAGCCAGGTCCTCTGTAAGAGCAGTCAGTGTTCTTTTTTTTTTTTCTTTTTTTCTTTTCTTTTCGAGACAGGGTCAGGGTCTCCCTGTAGCCCCAGCTGTCCTGGAACTCACCCTGTAGACCAGGCTGGCCTTGAACTCACAAAGATCCGCCTGCCTCTGCCTCCCAAGTGCTAGAACTAAAGGCGTGCGCCACCATGCCCAGCAGTCGGCGCTCTTAACCGCTAGGCCATCTCTCCAGCCCCAAGTTGTTGATCTTCTTTAAGGGAGTGACTCTAGATAGGCTACTTAGACTCTAGTGGATGAACTTCCATCCAAGGACATCTACGACGGCGGTACACTAATTTGAATCAATAATCAATAGGCCTTAATACAAATGAAAGAATGCATAAAATGGGAGATGGGAGAGAGTGTATAAAGATGATTATGATGTTTTGTATGGAATATAAAAAATTCAATAAAAATATATAAAAAATACAAAAAACTGACAATAATGTTCAACATATTTGTCTATCAAGGAAATATAAATTAAAAGTACATTGAGACATCGTATTCCTCCAATCAGAATTGATAATGTTACACATCCATGAAGAGAAAGAGAGAGAGAGAGAGAGAGAGAGAGAGAGAGAGAGAGAGAGAGAGAGAAGAGATTAAAACATGCTGGCATTGATGTGGAGAAATATGAACACTTATTTAATATTGGTAGGAAGATAAACTGGCATAGACCACTATGGAAAGCAGTGTGGATGTTTCTCAAAAATCTACCAAAGGTCTATTACATTGTCCAATTGTATCATTCTTGGATATATATTTCTGTATCTAATTACAAAGATACCCATTTGCTCATACATGTCTGCTGTTGCTTTATTCACTACAGTCAGGAAATGGAAACAACCTAGATGCCCATCATCTGAGGAATGTATAAGAAAAATGTGCCTTTACACACTAGAATATTATTCAGTGATTACGAAATATTTAGATCCACATATGCATAAATGGAACTAGAAACAGTCACCTTGAGTGAAGGAACCCAGATCTATAAAGGAAATCATTGCATGTTTTCTCTAGTATGTGGATGTTTGTTTTGAATCTTTAGATATGTGTGACTCATTTGAAATAAGCTGAGAGGATAGGAAATTAGTTTTGTGTCATTGGGGAGAGGATATAGTTCAAGGAAAGGGATATATAATACAGTGATCCAAAGACAAGCGGGCAGTAATGGAATATGAGGCATTAAACGGGGGTTTGGGATGGGATATTAAGGTGGAAGAAAGAATAAGGGGAGGGATACCTAACACTAAAGGAGTATTTCAAAAATCATAGACTTACTGCTGTAGAAGCTCTCTAGAAAATATATAGATGCATATATAAAAATAATTTAAATGGAGGTCCCTATGAAACGTGGACAATACCCCAGCAATTATTTATCCTAGCAAATAAAATCTAGAGTACCAGGAATGGGTTACTTAGAGTTATTGGCCAGGGGGATTCCATAGACTTGCAAACTTATACACCATTACAGTTGTTCTTGGTAATCCTGTAGAACTTGACAATAAGGTTCTATTGCTGAAGACAGCACATAATTGACTCTTAAAATATGGAGAAATCAGTTGTATTAACCTGAAAATTAGTAGCTTTCATAATGTTTGAAGGTGCTATGCATGGTACTCAAGGTGAAAAGTAAGCATTACCCTTATCCAGATGTGAACACTGAGAGGGACAATAATGATTAATTAGCCTGGAAATATATGTCCATTAGTGTGATAACTGTACAAATGTTATGGGAGAATTAACCACTTTATGATTAGATTTTTAAAGCACACTCCACAATATGCAAACCTTAGTTGACACTGTTATTGGAACTAAGAACCTGTGGGTAGACAGGTCATAAACTGTAAGGGAGACCTTACTACTTAATATTCTACTAAGAGAAAATGTTATGAAAGTGATTCCTAGTGACTTATTGCTATTCCCTAGGTAAGTGCATCTTCCAATTCTCATCAGAGAAACTTCTTCCTGCAGTTGAAGTCAATTAAGACAGATACCTACATCTGGTCAACATGCAGAGAATAAGAGTCTACGAGTGCTCAGCCCTAGGTGGGTCACTTATACCACACCCTTTCCCCAGTACTTAGAGATCATTGCAGAAGAGGAGAAAAAGATTGTAAGAGCCAGAGGTACAAAATGACTACAAGGCATCTGATTTTCTGACATCAGTGCAGTTTCACATATGCACTCAGCCAATGTGACAGCATACATAGTATCTGCTCAGCTCAAGCCAGATTAAATCACAGCATTGATGGAGGGGTGTTACTACCTGATATGCTATTGATATTTAATAGTAGCTGGCAGAGGAACAGTCATTTTTATTTAAGAGTGTGTCCCCTTAAATTGTGCTCCAGGATAGGTTCCCACACTCAAGAGTACTTGGACAACACAAATCTTACTTTGTGGGAAGAAAAAATAATGAACACAGTTGGAGGTGTAGGAAGGGGGTGTTTCCGGAAGAGCTTGAGGAGGGGGGATTGTGATTAAGTACATTGTATGAAGTTCAAAAAGAATTAATAACAATTTTAACACCCTCATTTCATTTCTGCTTGATTATTCAGGAAGACAACATATAATCTTCCCATGATTAAATAAGAAAAATAAGCATTTTTGCTTCTGCTCTACCTTCTTCATAAAGGCAGGATTATGAATTTGCAGTGGAGATTAAAAATAAAATCAGTCATACTTACATGCAGTATTTGTTGTAGTTGACATGTGGGAAATAAGACGATCTCAGTGCTTCCTTAGAATTTGTTTTCCAAACAACAAAGCTATAAAAGCTATGAGGTTCACTCATTTTTTTTTTTATCTTTTTGAGACAAGGTCTCCCTGTAACCCCAGTTGGCCTTGAACTCCTATGTAGACCAGGCTGGCCTTGAACTCACAGAGATCCGCTTGCCTCTGCCTCCAGAGTGCTAGGACTAAAGGTGTGCGCCACCATGCCCAACTCACTGACTTCTTAAGGGACTCTTCCTGACCAACAGTTTCAGTATACTTATGCTACTCCTGAGTTCTAACTACCTGAAATCCTGTTATAATTGCCACAAAGATAATGAACATATTTATTTATTCATACTTGCAAAAATATACAAAGTGTATGTAAAGAATTTACTATGACTCAGATGGCTGAGATCCAGTGTCAAAACCTTATAGTTTCTTCTGATCCATCCTGATCTACAAGCTTGAGTTTTCTAAACTAAAAGGTGAGCACTTTAAAAAATATATACATATACAAAGTGCAATATTTCATTCTGGCCTGATAGCTTCAAGAGAGCAGAAATTATCTCTGTCTTATTTCTGGGAAACATACAAATCACCAGCATTGATTGTGAGCGGACAACTTTTCATACTACTGTATTCAGTGGAAATCAATTCAATTAATTACTGAGGGTAATTCAGTATGACCTTCACATCAAAAAGAAGAGAAATACTCCTTTTTTTCTCAAAAGCTCATTTAAGACTTTTTTTTCTTAAGATTACTGATTTACAACCTTCCTGTTATAGTTTACAGACAGTAGAGACAGAGCATACGGAAGCAGGTACAGAAACATAGGAGAGAGTAGTCTATGAGCATAGAAATAATCCTCTATCAGTGACTAGTCATAGACATTGGAGTTGTAATAAAGATCTTTTTTTCTCACAGAATGAAGAAAATCATACATTGTTAAGAAGCACATTCTGTAAGTGTAAATACATGTATGTATGTTAGTAGAGGTGTTGGAGGAGGGGCACCCTTTTATTCTAGTTACAAAAGAGCCATACTGGCCAGTGCATAATGTGTGGCTATATTACTCGCCATCATGTAATATGCTGAATACCTGCAGCATATGAGCATAGCATAATGTGAACATGGAAGACATAAGCTTATTGTCCTCAAAATAGTCTACCAGGTGAATATTATTTTAAATATATTTTATTGAATTTATGTGCATTTAATTCAATAAATGTTAATCATATTTAGATTCCCTGCCACCTTCACTCCACCACATGCCCCTCCCACTGAATTTCATTCATTCTGTCATATATGTTAATGCCTACCAAGTTAAGTTTGTGTTCCCAGATATCCCTTGGTGTGAATTCATCCACTGGACCCTGGATATTCTATGTAGTGTCACTTCTTTAAAGAGCAACTCTCCCCCACCCAGCAGTAATCAGCTGCAATATTTTTTGCCTAAGGTCAGGGCTGGCTGCCCATTTTCCCAGTTCTATTCTGGGTTTTTGTCTGGTATGAGTTTGAATGGGTCTTGTGCAACCCGTCAGCATTGCTGTAAATTCATATGAGCAAGTTCTCAGCAAAGAGGGAAAATTGTTTCCCTGTGATTATCCACCCTTGGCTCTTACAGCTTCCACTCCCTCTTCTGCAAAGGTCCAACAGCTCTGAATGACAGAGGTTGAATATAAGAGTCCTATCCAGGGACATACACTCTGTAGTTCTCTTCTTTTTTACACTCCGGCCAGTTATGGCATTCTGTTTTAATCACCCTCTGTTTTCTTCTCAGGAAATTGAGGCTGCCAGGGTTTAAGAGTCATCGTCTTAAAATTCTGGAGCCCTTCATTAGCAGAGTTCAAGAATCACATTCCTGATCCAGCCAGCAGACCTGGAGGCTTTGTGTGCATGCTGGTGGACAGGGCAGTGACACCCAGCCAACAGACATGGAGCGCATGCATGCCAGCAGATGGGCAGTGTATCTGCCTCCAGTTCCCAGTTCCCAATATCCACTCCAGCTGCCTACTCCCAGCTCCCAGCAGACAAGACAAGGCATGCCCAGCCTGCCGCTGGACCTCAGCTTTGGATCTGGCTCTGCTCCCAGCAACTCCAGCTCCTGCTCCTGCAAGACAGGGCCCAGGCAGGCCCATGCAGTCAAGAGGAACTAGGCAGAGCTCTGCCATACAGCACAGTGACCCAGCCCCTGCAGGTAGGCAGAATCCATTAACTAGGGAACTCTTCTGGCCAAACCCCTGCCTCTGGGCTAAGCTTCCCTGGCCCTGGACACAAACCCAGAAGCTTACAGCTATCTCAGGGGAACTGGTAGACTCACATCACATGGTGCAAGGTTCAAACTGACCTGATTGTTACCTGTCCTAGATCTCTGGAGAAGCTCCAGACCAGAAGGGCAAGAACTAGCTGGTCCCTCCAATACAAATTCAAAAAGTGAAAACCTGAGGCCTGGACCAGTCAGCCTTTTATTTTATTTTATTTTATTTTTCTTTTTTTCTTTTTTTATTATTTGTTTATTTTTAAGGGATTCTACAATATAATAACACATTTGTTTTCAGGTAATATTGATGTTGCTCAGTTTGCTGTACAATTAGGTAATTGGTGCATTTTGCAAGTATCTATGTCCAAATTTTGAACAACCCAAGGTTCCCATAGTCCAGTTGGAGAAGCTTGTATGCACAGGCATTTTGATCAATTAGGAATCCAGACATATTGCTGTAGTCTCATGATTCACCCCTATCTCTCCGCAGCCCTTACATTCTACCAAGCCTCTTCTTCCACAATTTGTTCCCTGGGCTTTGGGAAAGGGGCACAAGTGGGTGAGAAGAAAACAGTCTGCTTTCTTTGGAGTTGTCATTTTAGACTCTAGTCTGTTCAGGTTGTTTCCCATCATGGGTTGACAGCTTTTCCAGTGATACCTTTTTATAACCTCAAAGGAACCTGAAGAAAACAAGGAAAGTCAGCTTTCAACTCAAGGGAAAATATTTGAGTTTCTTAAAAGAGTCAAATTCCTGCAATTCTGCAAAAACATCGTCCTGTTCTTCAGTATGGGATTTCTGAAATGCAGGTAAACAGGTTGTAAGGATTTATAAGGGTTTCAGGGTGATTGAGCTGAACCAAACTGCTTCACGGTAAAGGCTGTGCTTGTATGTGAGCAATGGAGCTGCTGACGGCAGGAGAACTTCTGGGTGTGACACCAAAGTTATATTTTTGGACCTTTAAGTAGATTTGGGTTTTCTTAGTCTTTGTTTATTTTGGGAAGTAGTTCAATCTCATCTTTATATATTCTAAAAATTTTCAACTTTAGCTCCAGTTCAAATACTGTATAATTGCAGCGCTCTGATGTAAACTCTAGAGATGAACTTGAGCAAACTTAATGCATTCCATTTTGTAATGTAATAAGCAACTTTAAATCTGACTGCACGAGGAAATGACCAAGCATGTGAGGGCAATTTAAAGCCTAATGATCATATTGGCTGCTGCTGATGGCGATGATGATGCCTGCTTCTTAAAGAAGCTCTGTCCAAGGAAAGCCAGGCAATCGATTCTGAGCTTCTAAATCAAAACAGGAAAATTTTTAAAGAGGAGAAATCCCTTTCAAGAAATGCCTTCCTTAATTCTTAAAATTCAAATGAATTGTTGTTGTTGTTGGTGTATATATATTTACAAGATTGTTGGTGTATATATATTTACAAGATTGACAAATATCTTCCCCAGCCCAGATCTCAGATTCATAAAAACAAAGCTTGTAGCTTCCCACCCATACTCTATTGAATCAAGCAGCTTGTAAATACTCTTGCTTCTACCTTTTCTGGCCATTGACTTCATATGGGAAGCAGCTTAAATTTAGGCAATAAGAGGATGTCCAGTGCAAATAAACTGCTTAATAATTGGGACTCTGGGGTTTGAGAGATGGTTCAGCCTTCTCTTAATAGAGCACTGGCTGCTCTTGCAGAGGACCTGGGCTCAGTTCCCAGGACCCACATGGTGGCTAACAGCCATCCCTAACTCCAGTTCCAGGCAATCCAACACAGTCTTCTGACCTCCACATGCATTACATGACACAGCTGCCCTTACATACATGCAGGCAATATACTCATAGATATAAAATAAAAATAATAAATCTTTTAAAAACAATCACTTTGTTTCTTTATAATCTAAATAAACTTGACCCTGTCAGTTCTTTCAGTATCACTTAGAAAGCATTTGAGAAGAGTAGGTCTTTCAGACTGTTTTGTATATTAAATAATATAATAGGTACAAAACAGTGAGCCCAGACACTGCCTCACACTCCATACTTAAAGATGTCAGTTATTGTCAATAGAACGTTATGCATTTTAGAACAAAGGGCTGATGAAGCCATTACTGAGGACTGTTGACTTGCAGGTCTAAACTCCATGGAGTTGGTCCACAGGCTTGGTGATGAGAATGAGGTTGTTGACTGGTTCACAGCTCTGCATGCACGGTTTTCCTGAGAGTGTTAACACACGGCATCTTAGAAGGAAGAAGAAAGGAGCCTGAACATCGATTCATTGATTTCTAAGAGCAAGAACTGTGTTCTGTGTTAAATACTTACTAATTTATGTATACAGGTTTGAATGCTTGAAGCTTAGCCAAAAGGCAATAACCAGGAAAGACTGAATAAAATTTTTATTTTACAGAAGCAAAAATAGCAGTTCAGAATTCTCAATACTGACTTGTTTAAACATCTAAGCAGGTAATTTCACCTCTGTGGTTCTTCACTTTTACAGTTGTAAAATATGTTGAATAATGCTTTCAAGACAGTGAGCCGAGCATTGTATAACATTAGAATTTATAAAGTAATGATTTAGGCAAGAGCGTAGTTTATCCTCAAATTTCTGTTGATTCCCTCCTGATTTGCCTCCTTAGCTGCACACCAGAAATTCTAGAACTCAGCTGCACCAATAACTCACACTTTGTAAATGTGTCTTTTAAAACAAATCATACTTATTTTATTTTACCACTGAGTCATTTGTCTACTTTTAGAATGGGGGTCTGAGTTTCTGTTTTACTTTAAGATGCTTTGAAGTGTCTTTCTGTGTTGTTCTTATTCCTTGGACTGTGTTATCCAGATTTTTGTTATGCTGTCTTCAAACATGCAATTTCAAACTGCTAACTTCAAACATGCCTCCTAGAAAATCATTATGATAGTTTTTAATTTCATTTTTGATGAAGAGAAATATGTGTTCCTTGTTTGTAACTTTTCTACTATTTATGATTTTCCTCTGGTTTTCAATTTCAATAGACATTTCTGTTCAGTGTTTTCCTATACTTCATTTCTGAATTGACTTAAATATGACCACTATCCCTTTCCCCATCATGAATAGCTCTTATGAAATGTTTCTACATCCTTCAATAAATGTTGTATTTTTAGTTTTTTTTTTTTTTTTTTTTTTATTTTTAAATTTTTATTTATTTCTGTATGTGTATGAATGTACTCCCTGTAGCCCCAGCTGTCCTGGAACTCACTCTGTAGACCAGGCTGGCCTTGAACTCACAAAGATCCGCCTGACTCTGTCTTCCAAGTTCTAGGATTAAAAGCGTGCGCCACCACTCCCGGCTTTTTTTTTTGGGGGGGGGGCTGAGACCCTTTCTTAATAAAATAAATGTGCATAGATTGTTGAAATTGGCTGGTGTGACAATCCTAATTATGGGTTCATCAATGAGAGAAACAACTTTGAACCGGAGGAGGACATTCATTTCAACAGTAAAATATCTGCAAATCAGAAAAAGGAAAAAAAGAACCCAGATATCCTTCAGTAGGTAGGGTGATAGTGGGAAATTAATCCTGTATTTTTTAATGAAAATCATTATATATAGCAGCTAAGAAAATGGAACTCCTTTTGCATAAACTACAATGGATCCAATGTAAAGTGGAAAATGAGAGAGAAGCAGAATGACACATATATAAGAACACATTAAAATACACTTAGCTAAACATAATGTTCTTTGTTAAATTTTATATGAGCTCATATCTATGCATAGAAAAGAGTTTAGAAAGNCGCCCGGCTTGTATTTTTAGTTTTAAAAAACAAAACGAAATAAAACTTCCTCCTAGTACAAGCGTCATGTTATTGTGTAATCATCTGTATGTCTGTCTGCTTCTCTGGAAAGCATGCTTATAGAAACAAAAGCTAACTTACTAATGTGTCTATAGTGCTTAGCTTCCCATTTGCTAAAGCAGTGGCACTCAATAATGCCAACCAAATGCTATGCCATTAGCCCATTGGTATCAGTGCTATTAATGTCAGAGGGATGTGCCTACTTTGCTTTTGGAAGCTACCATTAGGGATAAAATATGAAATCAAATATATTATTTCCATAATGCTTTATAGAAAGCAGGAAATAAGCTTCCTAACATACCTACTCTATGCAAGAAATAATATCATATGCTATGTGGGTTATATTACTTCCACAAAACAGATGTTAGATATTTCTGTCTTTAAACTGTTAGAAGGGTGGAATAGCTTCTTCCTGCATTTAATGTTTCTCTATCTCCCTGTATTTAGCCACCAGTACAGAAACAGTCACACACGAAATCCAAATTCTTCCTGATCTAGTCACCATCCTCTCACTGCATTGCCCTCCTTTATGGCCTGGGTTAGGAGTCACCTCATCATGGGCGTGATGGTACCATGTGGCCGTGCATCAGTTGTTTCAACACACCCTTCTGGTAAGTTTGAGTATCCCTGGACTACTAACCACGTGCTCAAAACCCTTGACCAACAGGACTTGGATTTCCTTATGGTCCCATCACAGTCTGTTGCTAAATGGACATCAAATCAATATGCACTCATGTTTAGCTGGCCTCTGTGAGCTACATTCTAAATAATGCAGCATATTGTAACAATTGGATGGTGCATAATTCCCTCCATCTAAAACAAAATTAATTTTTGTTCTCTAACTATTATTCTTGCTCTGCAGTGGGATCTATTTTCATTTAAAGTTTCAAACTTTTCAGCCATGCACCATAAACAAACACTAAAAGATTTCATAATATTCTGAAGATGGTCTACTCTCAGCAGCAAAGAAGTACCACTAAGAATGCTAAAGGCTAACAGGTAATAAAGCATCAAAAGCTCCATTGCAAATGCTCTGCAAAATCCCCTTTCTGCCACGGCTTGGCAGGGTACATCTCTGCTTACACTTTCAGACCGTGATCCAGAAAGTTGCTTCTGGCCTTAGTTGACCCCTTTTCTCCGCACCAGGGAAGGAGTGAGAAAATAGTCACAAGGCAAAGTGAAAGAACTAAATGGTTGGATCCTTCTTTCTACCAATCCAAAATCTGCTGATTTTAAGAAAAGAAAAAGAGAATCGACAAACTGCATTCTAACCAAGCACGGTTTTTATTAATATCTCCTGGGGATCTTGAAGAATTGCAGCTTCAGTGGATCTATGGTAAGGTCTGAAATTCTGCATTTGTAACAGACAATGTTGATGCTCTTCATCCAGGAACCCATTTTGAGCATTCCCTCAGGTAGAAATCTGAGATTTCTTTGTCCCTAAGATTTCCGGATCCCGGTTATTTAATCAAACACCAATGTAAATACAGCTGGGAAAATATTTGTAGTTAAAGGTCCAAGTTACTTTTAATTGTCATTAAAAAATAGAGGTTATCCAGGTAACCCTATTATAATCACAAATGACCTTTAAAAGTTAGAAGTGGAGGTCCAGACCATGAGATTGGCTTGGTGCACTATTGCTGCTTTGAACGCAGAAGGGGCAGAGAAGAAATGGGTTACCCTTAAAGAACAAAGGATGCCCCCAGATAATGACAGCCAGAAAACTGGGTCCTGCAACCCTGCATGCACTTGTGAGGACCTGAATTCTGCTCAAAGCCAGGCTGCACTAGAAAGGTAGTCACGTCCATCTTTAGTCTAGTGTGCAAAGGAGAATGGAGCCGTGCTGTCATGTTGATTTCAACCTGGAAACACGGCTCAGCCATGCTGTGCCCAGCCTCCTGACACATAGGAACTGTGAGATAAAAAGCTTTACTTCTTTAAGCTGTCATGATGTAATGTTTCACTAGCAAAGAAAGCTGCGTAAGAGAATGAGTCTATAGCCTGGCTAGAACAACAGCTTTCCACTTTTGCCTCAGTCGCCTGGTCACAGGGCTACTTTTATTAGGAAGGCAGATTAAGTCCTGTGAAACAACTGGGTAGAATACCCAGTGTGGCAATGAAATGATAACTTTCCCTGTTATGAATTCCCAGCCCCTGGTGCAGTGCTTATGGGCTGGTCCACAAAACTCTAGCTCTCTTTCCATAAGCCTGCCCACTTTTCTGAATTCCTCAGAAAATCATAACCTCTTCTTCCCCCCTTTCCCTTTCCTAACCATGCTTTCCCTAGTGCTTTGTGCCGCCCCAACATCTTAGGTTGCTTTACTTTTTCTCTAAAGCTCCCTTCTCCTCTCCGCCAGGCAGCTGGTAGTCTGCCATGTGTCGGACCTCCACACTGGCTCTTAAACTGGCAAGACTCTATGGACTTTTTTCTTTCTCCCTTCCTTTCTCTCCTAAGGGAAGCTGCCAAGATTACAGCCTGCCTGCCCTGAGGATTTTTCTTAAAATTAAATAAAATTGCCCTTGTACTTCTATTTGAGTCCATTCATTTTTTTTCTTCTTAATAAGCCTTTAATCATATTGATCATTTCCAATTGTTGTCCATTTCCTTTTCCTTGTGTTATGCAGCTTTAACTGTGATAGCAAACTGTTTTATACTGATATAGAATTAGGACTCTTTCTCCATCTATCTTTTACCTTGTGTATCTAGTTATAGCTCACTATCACCGATTTGTGTTCAGGTTTACCTCATTTTAATCTTCATTCTTTCACAAATTCACCTCTTCTCTTCCTTCTGACTCCATTAACTAATCTACTTATCTATGAAGTACACTGACACACACACACACACACACACACACACATGCACACACACATAAATACTTCTATAAAAATAGTATTAAATTATTTTATGGCTAAGACTAAATGCTTTGGAAGCAAACCCCAATCTTCCCTTGAATCATCATCAGCAGGACAATAATATGAGGGTGAAGGATCAAATTCAGTAAAAGCAACTAGAATCTTGCCTTTACGACTGCATAAGGCAGTCATTTTAATCACTGACCCTCATCTGAGGACAGAATAGTTTCTAATGCAGAGAATAATTTGCAGTAGGCGATCCACATACAACTCTCACCTATGTTTTTGTTAAGCACTCTCTTGTCCCTTGTTTGATCTATCTTGAACCACACCTATAACTCAGTGACCTCAACCTAAAACAATGAATTATAACATTGTACCTTTCTAACTAGCTGGTATCATAAGAATAATAGGGCTGGAGAGATGGCCTAGCGGTTAAGAGCACCGACCACTCTTGCAGAGGACCCGGGTTCGATCCCCAGCACCCACATGGCGGCCGAGAACCGTCTGAAACACCAATTCCAGGAGAACTCCAGTTCCAGGGGAATCTGATGCCCTCTTCTGACCTCCGCGGCATTGCACGACACGGGTGCACAAGCTTGCATGCAGACAGTACATTCATACACATACAGAAATAAATAAAATTAAAAAAAAAGAATAATAGTAAATAACCAAAAAAATCCTATAAGCTGTGAAATGGCACATACATATTAAGAATTAAATAATGTACAAAGAAATTATTCTTCCTTGAGCTTTTCCTTACAAAAAAGTTCTTGAGATGTTAAAATGCTCTGTTATTGTTCAAAAATCTCATCATTCCATTATTTCATGTGAAATAGATGAGAATGGACATAAATATTTTGAAAATACCTCATTGATAACCGCTAATATTTTATTAATGACAGTAATTTCCTAGAAAAGTCTCAGGTATGAATACACACACACACACACACACACACACACACACATATATATATATATATATACACATATATATAATGTCTTTTTGTAAGAGTAGTAGAGTAAAAACTACATTTTATTAGATTGATTAAACTGGTACATTTCAACTTTCAACTTTCTTTTTTGCTTTCAAATGCTCTTACATAGATTGTAAATAATTCATGTATTATATGAGAACAAAGTTGCTCTCACCTGATTAGAATGGAAATTGCTGATAGGATAGGGGTGAGTTGGGAAACAGCATTATGAAATGCATCCAGGGTTAACAGAAGAGTTATCTAATCTTTAGTATTTTCCTCATGTGTGGTGCCAAATCATTATTTTATGGCAACCTTTCCTCTGCTTTTAGCAGTGTATTAACTTTCTGCAGGGAGCAGATGTGGCCACACACATTTTGTTTGGCAGAAGACAGATGCCAACGCCTGAAATGGGTGCCCAATTCCAAGGGCAACATCTGGATCCCTGGCTTGGCTCTGTTCCTGTCTGTGCTTGTGGCTATACAATGCACCCTGGAGACATTTATGATTAGTTTGTGACAGAGTTGGTATGAGTGTCTTGTCTCCCTGACAACCATTTTCCCTTTGATTCTTCATCTGCTCAGTTATATACAGTATTTGGGAAACTGCTCCCTGTCTTATTCCCAGTCCGAAAGAGGACGACAGAGGACTTTTGTTGAATAGGATATCATTTCCCCTGCTTTCTAAAGCTATTGTTTTGAAGTGTCCTCATTACTCCAGAGTTCATCTTTTGGCAAGGTCATTAAGTTTATGACACTGTTAGCTCTAGTGAATACTCAGTGGCCCATTTTGAATTTCTGAGGGTTTTTTTTTTGGCTAGGATGAAACCAGGTATTTGGAGCAGACTTTCATCTCACCAGGCTTCTTTCTTGTAGAGTCAGGCTTCCATATTATACAAGAACTGGTTAAATTAACATGTATTGTTTATTTTAAATTCATCCTCTGCTTCTTCTTTTCCTCCTCTTCCCCTCCCTTCTTCTTTTTCCTCTCTTACCACTGCTTCTCTCCTTTGTCATTCTTTATGACAGTCAGAATATAGACATTCTTACACAAAAAATAATTAGGTTCTGTCCTTATTTACTTCCTCCTAATGAAAGGTCAACACATGGTATCCCCTCTTATATACAAATAACTGGGGATATGCTGAGACCCTTAACAAAACACAGTCATATATTCCCAACCTCCAAGGTTGCCTAGAAGACAATAAATTGTTTTGAGGGGGCGCTAGAGTGATGGCTCACGATTAAGATCACTTGCTGCTCTTGTAGGGAACTCAGGTTCAGATCCCAGTATTCATATTGTGTAACTCATAATCACTAGTAACTCTGCTTCCATTAATGTCATGACTTCTGGCTTCCACAAACACTTGCACACATGAAGCACAGAAACATAGACAGAGACAGACAGACAGACAGACACACACACACACACCTGTCTTTGGACCCATACAATCTTTGCATATGCTTTTCAAAAATATTTTGAATTAGGTACATAAACAAAAGAGTTCAAATTTTCTTAGAATCTATGATTACAGAGAATAGAAAATATTTACAAAAATCACAGGTATCTTTAGGATAAGGGTTTGCATATTCATTCTTTGTTCATGAGGAAACTGAGGTTGAGAAAGTCCAGGGAGTTAAGACTGAAGCAGGGGAAAAATGTTTAGCTTTTTTAACTGAATGGTTCATGTAACAGGAACAGGATATGGAATAGGGCAAAACACAGGGTATTAATGGGAAGGAGAAGCAAAAGCCCAATAGCTTTTGAGAATTAGTGGAACATATTTCTTTCTCAGGAATTACCTCTTGCTATTATCTGGATATGATTAAAGGTGCTTTTGCAGAGAGACTGCATCATGCTTTACTTTAGAACAAAAAATAAGAAGCTACAATGTGCACAGGAACTAACACAATAGTTCACTCAACTCCATGAAATCAAGAAATTACACCATAAATACAAAATTATGTTGAAAACTGTCATTACCACAGTCTACAGTCTCAGCCCCCTAACTGGGCTCCTGCATCTTGTGTGACAACCTAGACAAACCCAGCAGGTAGTCTCCTTTGTACACACTCTTGGTTACCAGTAAATTAGATTTACCCCAATCTCTCTAATCAAGAATTAATACTGAGTAAACTGGATGTGGTGGCATAGGATGTTCCCTGACACCTGGGACTCCAGTGAGACACTGTCTCAAAACCTATTTTGCAAAACATAAACAACAGTGATCAGAAAATGGACTGGGGTTCTTCTAGGTTATTCTTATTGTATAACATTGCTATGGGACTAGAGGCTTTAGGGAAGCCACAGGACAATGTCCTTCATGAACATAGACCTAAAAATTCTCAATAAAATACATGTAAACTAGGGGCTGGAGAGATGGCTGTATGGTTAAGAACATTGTCTGCTCTTACGGAGGACACAAGTCTGGTTCCCAGCATACATATGGCAGCTAACAACCAGCTGTAACTCTGTTCCAAGGAATCCAACACCGTCTTCTGGCCTCCATGGCCAGTGTATCATTGAACACATTGGTGCCCTTACATACATGCAGGCAAAGCACTCATATATAAAATAAATAAATATAAAAATTCTTGCAAATTGAATATAGGCATGTATCAAAAATACTATCATTATCAAATTTGCTTAATATGGGAAATGGAGGGATGTTCCACCATATGTGAGTTGATAAATGCAATACTTCATATAAGTGGACTTAATGACAAAAATCACATGATCTTCTTAAAATCCAACCTGCCTTCATAATAAAAATCTCAGAGAGACTATAACCAGAAGGAACATACTTCAATATAATAAAGACTATGACAAACTAACAACCAAAAGGCTAATACATGGAGAAAAACTTGAAATAATTATATTAAAATCAGGATGGATGCAGGGTTGTCCATGATCTCCACTCGATTTCAATACAATAGTAAAAGCCCTTGTCTGAGCAATAAGGCAAGAAAATTAAAGAGATACTAATGTGTAAAAGGGAAGCGAACTACATTGTTCCTATTTGCATGCTTTATTATACTTAAGATATCCCAAACATTCCACTAGAAAACTAGAAATAATGAATGCTTTTAGCAATAATCAGTAGCCTGTCTATGCCAATAATAAGCATGCTGAGAAAGAGATCACGGAAATATTCCCATTCTCAATAGTAGCAAAATTAAATACCTTATAAGAAGCTTAAATAATGAAAACTTTAAATCTATAAAGAAAACTTTAAATCTCAGACTAGAGAGATTTAGAAAGGAAAGACTTCATATGCTTATGGCTTGATACACTTAGTGTTGTGATAATGACCATCCTACCAAAATTGGTTTATAAATTCATGAAAATCCCAATAAAAATTACCATGACATTCATCAGAAAAAAATTTTTCTTGTTTTTTTTCTTTTTTTGGTCTTTTCAAGACAGGGTCTCTCGGTAGCCCGAGGTGGTCTGGAACTCTCTGTAGACCAGGCTGGCCTTGAACTCACAAAGATCTGCCTGCCTCTGCCTCCCGAGTGCCGGGATTGAAGGTGTGCACCACCATGCCTGGCTAGAAAAAAAATTTCTAAAATTCATATGGAAACATAAAAGACCCTGGGTAACCAAAACAATCCTGAGTGAAAGGAACAATGCTGAAGGGATTACCACATCAGGGGTCAAACTATATTACAGAGCTCTAGTACTAAAAGGAGTATAGTGTTGGAACAAATACAGACATGTAGAACAATGGAGTCAAACGGAACACCCAAACATGAGTCCAGGTCATTAAGACATTCCCAAAATACACGCTAGAAAAAACGACTGAATTTTCAACAAATTGTGCTAAGAAAAATAGATGTCCACAGGTAAAGGAATCAAATCAGATAGACCTCTGTCTCTCTGCACCTAAGTCATTTCCACAGGATCAATGTGAAATCTGCAATGTTGTAACTATTCAAAGGAAACCCAGGCAGTACCCTAAGAGATAAAGGTGCAGGGAAAAGAACTTTCTGAATAGTCCATTCACTCAGGAATTGAAGCCAACAATCAACAAATGGATCTCATTAAAATAAAAAGGTTCTTTACAGCAAAGAAAAGAATCAATTGAATGAAGAAGAGGCCCACAGTATGGGATGGGAGAGAATCTTTGCCAGCAATGCATTGGATAGTGGATTAATACCCAGATTATAGAAAGAACTCAAAAACAATGAAGCAAGAAAACAAATGACCCAATTAAATGAGCCACAGCTCTGAACAGATATTTCTGAAAAGAATAATAAAAGACTCAGAAACACCTTTAAGAGTGTCCAAGTTCAGTGTAGTGGCACACATGTTTAATCCTAGCATTTGGGAGACAGAAATAGGCAGATCTTCCGAGAGAGACACCAGGCTATCTCTCTCTCCTCCCCTCCCCCCTCCTCCGCACCTCATTCTCTTCTCTCCCCTCCCCCAGTTCCTCTCTCCCCTCTCTCTCCCCTCGCTCTCTCTCTCTCCTCTCCTCCCTTTATAATATGAATTATATATATACTAACTTACTAGATATATAATATATATCCAGACCAGCTGGGCCTACAGGGAGACCCTGTCTCAAGAAAGAAAAAAATGTTCAGCATCCATAGCAATTATGGAAATGCACATTAAAACAACCTTAAGATTTCATCTCACCCCAGGCAGAGTGTTTAAAATCAAGAAAATAACTGAAAATACATTTCTGGGGAGGACATGGGCAAAGGGAACACTTATTCACAGCTGGTTGGATCGAGAACTGCTGCATCTCATACAGAAGTCATGTGAAGAATTCTCAGGAAGCTAAAAGTAGATCTAAGTACCTATGGCATGTGCTCAAAGGACGTTATATCTTACTACGGAGATATTTTCTCAGCCATGTTCATTGCTGTTCTCTTCACAATAGTTAAGAAATGGAAAGAGCTTCGATGGCCTTCTGATGAATGGATGATAAAAATGTGGCACATATGCCAATGGAGCTTTATTCACCTGTAAAAAATGAAACCATGAAAGTTGCAGGTAAATGGATGAGACAAAAACTTTACACTAAGTGAAGTAACTCAGATCCACTAAGACAAATGTCGCATACTTTTCTCATTTTGGTTGTTTTCTCTTTTTTATGGATCCTAGCTCTGTATCTTTAGATGTCAGTATATAACCAGAAGTAACTGCAGAGTCCAGGAAAGAAGAAAAGAGCCATAAGTTGTTGTGGGGAAGTGGGGAGAAGGAGCACCAGAGAGGGATACAAGAGAACACAGCACTATCAAGAGGCAAATAGGGAAACAGGGTGTGATTTAACTGGGAAGAAGGGAGGGTGGATAATACTGAAGGCAATAGAGGAAGGAGAGATAAGGAACACTAAGGATATCTGAAAAATTCATAAGGAGATATATTAATTTATAAGCTAGCATAAAATGCATATTATGCATGCATATTTTAAATCGGAGTTATGCTACATGGAGTGAGGATGATTTCCCAAGAGGCATAGGTTATATAACATCATTATGTACCCCAATGCAGCTCATTTTAGGAGTAATGTTAGTAGGAGGGTAGGTGCTGTGGCCTGTGTGATACTTCAAGTTTTTGTCTGGAAACTATAGTAAGGCCACTGGGTGGAGATTCCTTAAGGCAGGAGATAGCAGAATACATGTAGTGTGGAAGTAGAGAGGAGAAATATTCAGGGTTGAAAGATTTACTCAGGGGACTAGATGGGAGGAATAGAGAAGAGGGGAAGTAGATAAGTTTAAACAAATTGTAGAACATTTGAAAAAGTCATTGTATTAGTCACTTTTCTGTTGCTGGGATAAACCACCAAAACCAAGGAAACTTATAAAAGGAAGAGCTTATTTGAGCTTATGATTGACGGTTCCATAGAATTAGAGTCCATTGTGGTGGAGGCATGGTGGCTAGGGCTGGAGCAGAAAGCCAAGGTTCACATCTCGCAATGAGTACAGAAGTCGAGAGAGAGAGAGAGAGAGAGAGAGAGAGAGAGAGAGAGAGAGAGACTGGAGACTGCAAGGCTTGTTAAACTCACTAAGCCCACCCCCCCAATGACATACTTCCTCCAGCATGGCCACACCTTCTAAGATCTCCAAGAACAATGCCACCAACTGGTGACAAAATGTCTGAATACTTAAAGCCTATGGGGGACACTCTCATTCAAACCATCACAGTCATATAGAATACCTACCATTATTTAATATAATTAAAATGACTATTTTATTTAATGTATTTATATAAACTATTTTACATATATACAATAAAGAGTGATTCTATGGAAGGCTGGGCAATATTGTTTCTAGAAGTCACAGGATATTAAATAAAAATCTGAGTGCCAGGTATGAGTTGTTGGCCAGAGGCCCAAGAACACCTCCAGGACAAGGTTTTTGTCATTTCCTTTGGTTGTCCACCAGAACTAGATGGGAAGACGGTTGCTGAAGATACTACATACGTTGTTTGTTTTGACTGCACAATACAAAGAAAAAAGTCTGTAACTGAGATGGAAGGCTTTCCCTGCTGCCTAGCTTTCATAGTGTAGGAAGGTGCTACACAGGCTGGCTACTGGGGAAGAAAAGGCACCATTGGTTTTAACCAAAGGTAAACTCTCTGAACTACTAGGCAAGATGGTCTTAATTGTGCAATAGTGCCACTACCATTATGGAGGTAAACAACTACCTTCTAATTCGATTTGAGGCTTGCATCATAAGGGGGAAACTATTCCAGTATTGTAAATTACAATAAATAAACCCGTAACTGGCAAGAAATTGGCCGTACATAGGCACCTATTAACATTTAGATAAATTGGCAGAGTGTCCAACTTAATTTACATTTATACCTATAGATAAGTCTGCTCTCAGTAGTAACTGGTGAAGCCTCTCTTTGTAGTGAAAGAAGGTGAATAAATTTAGAATAATTGAAGGTGAATGTTTAGGAATATGATAGACATCTATACCACTTCTTCTAAAGCTAAGGAAACATTGCAGATGAGTGGCAGAAAGAATGTAGGTGCCTGAAGATAGGAATAAGGGCTATGGGATGCCATCTTCTGGACACAATGCAGCCATTCTGACAATGAACTCAATGTAACAGTGCTTTCCTACCCTGGGTCTGCCAGAGTTAAACTATGGACGAAGAGGCTCAAGCAGCTTTGCTCCCCAGCTATGGAACTAGTAACCACTGATATATTCTGGGGGATGGGGAGTCACTGCCATCAGTTGAGTAACCGCTGGTGAACCCCCAGACTCCAGTGGAGAGTCAGAAAGATGGAGCTGGTTAGACTCATTGGGTCACTAAAATAAACAAAAGCACTAGAATATTGAACGAGGATATGTAGGGAGGAGAAAGGGTTGATGGGAGTGGGAAGGAATCAACAGAGGGCAGGAGTGAGAGCAATCAGAGTGCATTGTATATTTTATGAAAATATCTAAGAAAAATGTTAAAACTATCAAGCAAAGCAAAACAATGAAATTAAGAGGGTATTGATCAAATAAGACTGTCAAATAAGAATGTCGACCTCATAAGACCCAAGTCAGGGCTCAGTTGTTATATCACCCTATGAAATTAGAGATCTCATTTTGTATACATTGTCCTCATTTCCTAGCACATGGCTGCAAAAGCCACTGAAGTCAACAAACTGTTAATCACCTTAGTGGATTCTGATGAGATGACTGGTGGAGCTCATGGTGGAAGGCTTGCCTACATGTGCAAGGCTCTGAGTTCAATCCATAGCACCACAGTTTTAAAAGGAGTGGATCAGGAGATAAATAGTTGCTAGAAGTTTCTAGATATGCCCCCAGATGAAGACTATTCGCCAGGGAAACAGCCTTAGAAGACGAGACTTTTCAGTCTTACTAAGGCCAATTACTTAGTGTAAAATGCCACATGGTGGAGCCTCCGTAGAAAACCCAAAGGATGTGTTGAGAAAGCTTCCAGGTTGGTGAACACTTGTAGGTGCTGGGAATGTGGGAGAGTTGTAAGAGCTTCAAAACCCCCTGTTTCTTTCTGTGTACATGTTCTGTGCTTTCCTTCCATTTGGCTCTTCTTCTTGGTAATTTTTGATGATTTTTTTTCCAAGTTCTCTAGCCATTGTAACCAGTGACCCAACCTGAGTGGAGGCTAGGAGAAACTCTGGTAAGGAGCCAGAGGCTGACTACCTCCCAGATTGCAGTTGATACCTGAATAGGTAGACCTTCAGGCTGAGTCCTTACTGTGTGAGATCTGATACCATCTCTGGGTAAAAGGTGCCAAAACTGAGTGAAATTGTAGGATAGTCAGTTGGGGTTTGGTAAGAACTTGAATATTGATTGATGTGGGAAAACCTTATGAATCGGCATCACATATAAGGCATTGAGTCGGGTGGGAGGAGAAAAAGGAAAAAGTTTTGCTTTCCATTCAGTCCCTGGCACATCTTTCTGCTCCAGTGTATAGGAACATGCTGTTCTCTTTCTCTCTCTGGAAAGATGGAGTCTCCTTCTACCCTCTCTATTTAGTCTACTTTTTCTCCCTCATAGATCTCAGCTGTCTTCCCGCAAGGCTCGACAGATCTTAATGAGATGATTTGCTCTAGTCTGATGCTCCTACAGCATAGCCACTCCCCCAAAGCTCTCTCATCACAGTTGCAAATTTCTGTGCATTTCTCAGTCTATCCTGGAGATGTCCTGAGCATCATACCACACATGCTGCTTTATTAAGAGCAACTGCTCATTGAGTGCTCAGCAGCAGACAGATTCTCCTCATTTTAGAACAGAATCTTAGACTGTGAAATGGTCTATCCTAGAGAGGGTAGTAATTTCCTCTGGGGGTTCTGCCTGCATTGCTTATTAAATGCTTGGCTAGAGAAAAGTACTTTCAGAAACATTCTCTTTTCACTGTGTGACAGAATAAAGTTTGAACAAATTCTTGGAGTACAACCCATTTATCTCATTGGATTCTCTGGCAAATTGTTCTTAAGCATATGGAGTTTCAACCCTGATGAATTTACTGAAAAAATATTTATGGAAACTGTAAGGTGCATATCTACCCAAATGCATACCCTCATTTGACAATTAAAGCTATAAGGAAAATGAAATGGAAAAAAATGAAAATCCCTCTGTATTTGAATATTGTGTCCCGGGAGGGCAACACAGAAGAGGTAACACTGCATCTAACAGGAGTAAAGACAAAAGAAATGTGACCATTTATGTGCCAGGAAGAAGGGGACAAGCAGAAGACTGAGAAATAGTAAGACCTGTGAGGCAGATAGGACTTTTCAGGTTAACAACCCCCTGTGACTGTAATGAAGGCAAAGCAAAGAGGCTGATAGGGAAGAAGATGGGGACCATGGTGCACAACTCTTCTGACACCATGCTGGAGAATGGAGGAGTGGTAAGTCAGTGCCTCGATCCTCATTTCCCACATCTGCAGTGCCAGTATGGATGTGAGGTCAGATTTGAGATAAGTGTTTATAGGAGAGGAAAGGGTGACCAATGCAAGTCTCCAGGTAAAGACACTGGCTAAGCAAAAATAGTAATGGCTAGTTCTTATTAAAAGCCAGGCAATCTGTTAAACTCTTGAAAAATAATAAAAGCAGTGACTAATTTTCATAGATGTGTAAAGGCAAGACAAGTATTTTCTAACAAAGCAGATAGGTTGTACATATTAAATGGTTTCTCCAAGTTTATGCAATTAGCAAAAGCCTGAGGCAAGATGTGAAACCCAATGTCATATTCCAGAGCCCAGGTTCCCAATCAGTAACTTCGTACAACAGTCGTTAATGAAGAATTCAGAGGATCAGAAGGAGGAACAGTGACGCCTTTGAAGGAAGCATGAAGTGGTGCGTTCTGTGAGAAAAACTGATCCAAAATGTGGTACTCATAAAAATTCTTCTTTATCTGCCCCAAATAATTTCTTACTTAAAACATCATTTGAGGAAATACTATTTCAAATCTCTGTACTTAATCAACGTGGGGATGAATATATTTTGTGCCACCACCTTTCCGTGTTACATTAACATATATATGCATATACCTACATGTTGGTGTTCATACACATAGAATAAGATATCTGGTATATTATATACTTCTTCATTTAGTTACATACTCCATGTTGCAAAATATACTTTAAAATTATGATTTTTTTAATTTTATTTAGTTTTTATGTGTATGAATGTACTGTCTGCATGTAGGTTTGTGCACCTGTGTTGTGCAATGCCATGGAGGTCAGAATAGGGTGTTGGATTCCCCTAGAACTAGAGTTAAAGATGGTTCTCAGCTGCCATGTGGGTGCTAGGAATCGAACCCAGGTCCTCTGCAAGAGCAGTCGGGGCTCTTAACCACTAGGCCATCTCTACAGCCCCATGATTTTTTTTTTAACTATATAATCATTTACCATAGATACAATAGTATATGTAGTAAATATGATTAATTTTACCTTTATCATTTCAATTAGTTTTTTAAAATTTATACTAAAGTATTTCAGTGAATAGATATGCAATTATTAAAACTATATTCATCCTTCTCTAACCATGGTTTTTAAATTTTAGATTCAGTCAATTCAAACAAAAATGTACTTCTGTATTGAATATGTGCACATGCTTATTCTTTATCATTATTTTCTAAGAAACATTAAAACAGCAAGTTACATAGCACTTATTTTATATTAGGTATTATACATAAGCTAAAGATGACAGGTGTGAGGATATTCTATTCAAATTCTGTTCATTTTATATTAAAGGTATCTGAGCATCTATGATGCTTGGTATCTACAGGAGCGCTTTAAGGCACTGAGCGACAAGCATATAGCTGTAGCGTTGTTTTCTGCCATTTGATAGAATTAATATACATGCAGATCTTTTAATAAATTATGTGCATAACACATAATATGCCTACTTATTTGTTTCTTCTTATTTTTCCTCCTGTATGATCTTTCATGTCTAGATAAGTACCTGACTTGGAGTAATAACTGCATAATTATTTGTTGAATGAATATCTGAATAAAATTACTGGTCAAATTACATGACTAAGTTGAAAAGAAAAATACATTTAAACAGACAAGAATGGTGCAAGCATTAGGATGTCACATGGTAGAAACATTCCTTCTTATGCAAGGGGAGAGGCCTTGGGCAGACACATAAAATAGAAGATATCCCTAATTGCTCAGTGTTCAGACAGTCCTGGGGTGCTCTCATTTCCTGATATTCAGCAAAACACCAATCTTCATTCAACACAGCTAATGATATAATTTTTATTTTTAAAAGGGAGTGCTGATGTTCCTACCAGCTTTAGAAGATGTTTCAAATCTGGTTGTGGAGTCATTCTATTTCCAATTAAGCAGTAGGGGGATTCAATTACAAGCTGTGGGAAGCGAAGAGTTTGTGTCAATAAACCAGCAGTGGTATTAAGGGTGGTTGTCTGGTTTGCAAACATTAACAGCTTGAATCCTAAAGGTGTATGCTTTTGAAATGATGTAGCTATTGCTTTTCATGTAGACAGGATTAAACACACCTGAAACCCAGCCTGAGGTTTCGCTCAGATCCATTCTCTCTCTTGAACTCATAGCAAATTTGGGCATTAAAGCAGAATATTAGAGAACTCACTGGGAGCTTGTTAAGGAGGTTAAAGTCATTTCAGAGAAAAAAAAAGGTCAGAAAAATATCCAAGAGAAAAATAACTGTGGTGGGATCTGGCTAGGAGATTCCCTTAAAATCACAAATTTCTAGAGATGATGAAGATTTTAGATGTGTGTGTGTGTGTGTGTGTGTGTGTGTGTTATGTGTTATGTGTGTATGTGTGTTATGTATTCACCTCATACAATTGGGAACTGAGGCAACCAACAGGGAAGGCAATGCGCTGTCCACAAAATAGCAGGTAGAAAGTAAGGGCTCTGTCAAAACTCTGAGTCAAATATATATGTGCATAAGCCATAGTGCTTCATCTCAAGGATTTTATAGCCCACCTAGGTTCTAATTAGTTACTATAATTTTTTTTATTAGTTCTACCCACTTACCTCAGCCACAATGATCCCTTTGTCAAAGAAACCAGTCTTCCAGCCTCTATATTCTACCCTGGCATTTTTCTCAAGCCTTCTTTCACAATTTCTTTTCCTATCCAGCAGCACATTTGAAAATCATTTTATTACAGTTGGCTTCAAAAGAAATCATTGCTAATCCGACTGGTTGAGAGGGTGTAGTCATTGCATCATCTCTTGGAAAAGGATACTTCCCTCCTAGATTGGAACACTTCATTCCCAGCCTTTGTAATGTCCAAAGCAAGGATTGTTTCCACTGAATTCCCCATGAAGCTGAAAGTCATATCTGCTTATCGCAGCTTCATACTGGCTGTTGCCTGAGGAAGAGGATGATGGATTTGATTGTGGCCATTGGAGGAGAGAGCCATCCTTGTCCCTCTCTGCTGTTCTCTCTCCTCCTGTCCTCCACATCTTCAGAGTTTGCTGGACACTTTGTCCAGGAAGCTTTCTGTGGTCCATATTTAGTTTCAATTCAGCAGTTAAATGGTAGCAAACTCATTCGTTCACAGATTGAAATCTGTGTTTTCTAGTCTAAATTTGTGGACTCAAATTTTTATTTGCATTTTGTCTTTCTAACGATTGGCCTCTCTGTTGTGCCAGATATCAGGAAGGGAAACAAGTAATTTTCTTGGTTTTGGTGTGAATGCTGAATCCTAAAAACAGTGTTGGGCTAAGGAACAATTGAAATAGTGAATTTAATACTGAATGTGACTATTGTTCAAGGCAGAGAGAATCATTTCCTCTTTTTTAATTTTATTTATTTTTGTATGTGTATGAATATATTGTCTGCTTGTAGGTTTGTGTACCTGTGTTGTGCAATGCCGCGGAGGTCAGAAGAGGGTGTTGGATTCCCCTGGAACTGGAGTTCTCCTGGAATTGGAGTTACAGACAGTTCTCAGCCACCATGTGGGTGCTGGGGATAGAACCCGGGTCCTCTGCTAGAGCAGTCGGTGTTCTCTTAACTGCTAGGTCATCTCTCCAGCCCCGAGAATCATCTCCTCTTAGTGATCCTCTGAAACTAGTTTTCTCAGTAGCAAAAGAAAAGAGAGAGAAGGAACAATTTGCTTCTCTCTCTCTCTGTCTCTCTCCTCTCTCTTTCACACACACACACACACACACACACATACACACACACGCACACACACACACACACACACACACACACAAGCAAAGTGTGGAATGAGTAGAGGAAAGGGAAGGAAGGAGACAAAACATAGAATGCAACATTAATCAATTCAGGGTTATAAAACCTTAATCCTCTTATAATTCTGAGTTCTAAATGTTTGTGATAGACTAAATATAAACCTGCATTGTGAACATGTGCAGACTTTTTAGTAGTCCTGGGAGAATAATTTTTTCCAGGTACTATTGCTCTGAGCCACGGTATAATCCCAAGTAGGCAGCAGACAAGCACCAATAAATGGAAACAGTGCAATATATATTCTCATTTTATGTGTATGTATTTATAAATATATGTAGCAATAATAATCACATAAGAGGAAAAGAAATTGAGAGTGAAAAGGGAGATGGGATAGAAATAATGTAAATAGCATACTCAGGTGTGACATTCTCAAAAAAAAGTTTAAAAAATGGACTTTTTGCCTCTACTTTTCTTCTTACTGAGACTATAAAGATGTGCCTCAAGTCTGTCATATGTGTGTTAAAGCTTTGAGATTTCTAGAGAACTGACCAGCAGTAACTAGACAAAGTTTGCTTGCTTAGGGAGAGCCTGTGAGAGACTGGGAAAGAAAATTAACTCTTTTAATTCACTCCTTAGCCATGTAGTGAACTATCATCATGAAAAAGCTTTCTGTCAGACACAAAGGATCTTCCTATGTTGTAGGCCTAGGTTCAAGTGGGATGGGAGACAGGTTTAATGTAAGCATTTCTAAGAGGCTGACAGGCAGCAAATGTTGAGGATTCATTAGCAGACTAAAAGCCTATTAAATATCATATAATCATTCTTCAATAAGCTGTTCAGTTCACTCCTTACATAAGGAAATAAGTTTAATAGCTTATTCAGGAAATAATTGGATTTTAAAAACCTTAAAATTAATTATAATATAAAATTATTGCATTTTCTTCAAACAAAATAGAGTAGTAAAATTTTGAGTGTCTTAACTAAAGCCATTAATTTTCCATATAAACTTTCATTTCAACAAAGTTCAGATTTTAATAGTTCTTAAAAGTCTCTTTTTTAAGAAACCCTAAACTTTACTATTATAGTTCAAATTGGATTATAAAATCAATCTAATATAAATTGAATCATTAATTAAGTCAATTTTAAAGGAAATAATTCAATTTCATTAAGGAATTGTTACACCGATATTACAAAGTGAATGGTTCCCAGTAATTAAAAAGCATTGAATTCCATATGACCATTTATCTTTTTCCCCTTTTTTAACCATTTTGGTAAAGTTCTAACACAGAATTTAATTAAGTGCTGAAACAAAGACATAAGTCAAAATTAAAATTCTACAGAAGAACTCACTAGCAAATCAGCTAGGAGATTCCTTTGCAATATTTAAAAGAACCAGAGCAAAGCAAAATAAATATAGAAATTTGAAGATCTACGCAATAGAATTGCAGCTGTTAAAGTGTCATGTATTTTGTCCGTCACCTTTCCTCAAATAAAGGAACTTGTTTCTGAATGTCTTAGTTGAACATTTACTAGGTGATTGACATTTCCCTAAGATTCTGGATTCGAAGTGAGTGTTATTTAAACCTTATAAGAAATAAACCAGACATTAGGAAGATCGCAATTTTGAGAGATATTTTGGAAGTCACAGATGCTTCAACTTGTCTTTTTGCAGTGGTGTCGCGTAAGTTTCAATCACTTTGTCTCCAAAAGGAGAACTAGCTCTCATGTAGTTATTAGGATAATTAAGGAGATTATCAGTGACAACTGTCCAGTGTATATCCTGGAGCATGAAGCTGAAAAGTAAATAATAGCTATTTTCTCTCTTATAAAATGTGGAACTGCAAAAGAAAAGGGACGTCTGACTTCTACGATACACTTAGGAGAGCGAGCCCCCCCTCCCCCCCCGTCCCCCCCCCCCCCCGCTTTTCTCTACCTTGCAATGTAGGCTGCAATTGCTATTTGTAGCTTAAGTGGACATCTTTTAGATAAAATGTCTTTCATGGCAGATTTGTAAACTATATATGCATGTGAGGCGGTGCTGTTATTCTCCTACTGTTCTACAAATACGTTTCAGTTTATGCTATTTGCCTACTTTTGCTGTGCCTTCCTGGATATATTCATCTGAATGAATTGCATCAGTGATTTCATCCACAGACCTGCATCCTTAAAGAGGCTTTGACAGGGCCTCCTGTTTTTGCTTCTCTCCAATAATTTGGACCACAGCAGCTAATTGCAGTGTCTAATTGTGTCCTCAATTGGCTGATTGCACCCACAATTAACTAAATATAAGCACCAAGCATCGTGGTACATTCAATTTTATGCCTCAAAGGGAGCCTGCGTGAGAGACTTGGCAGTTAGCTATCTTCAAGGAAACAGCTTCTCAGACTTGGAATTGTGGGTCTAATTTTAAAGCTTCCAAATAGTTTCTGGCTAGCACAGTTCATAAATCTAGTGGCTGTCTTAGCTATACTTTCAAGATATAAAAATCTGGGAGAGTTGTAGAGAAGCCGCAGTTTTAGAGAACTGTCAGTAGAGGAATGAGATCACATCTCATCACATTTCTCCTGATAATATGCTTGAGTTGCTCGTGGAATTACTGTCCTGACCAATGTGTGTGCAATCATGGAAGACTGGCACAGAACTGGGATCTCAGTTTATTTTGATCCCACTGCAGATTGGATTGCCCTTCTTTAGCAACTGAAAAGGCCTCTTTGAGGGTTTCGTTGCAGTGATCCATTTGAAAAGCAGGTGTTTCTGAAAACCAGGTGTCTCCAAAACTCACTTGGAGCCAACCTAAATCTCACTCTTGAAATCAGTCTGGAAACCCTGCGAGGATGCAAGTCTGACACAGTTTGGCCTTGAACCTGAAAATTAGCTCATCTCCTGGACATAGGCTCACGTCTTGGGCAGATGCGCCAAAGATAAATACTCCTTAATCTGTTACTTAAGGAAGAAATTAAAACCCAGAGTTTGCAGTTCTCTCAGCCATCCCTAGAATAAAGCTTTGAAAACCAATCAAGCGTCATAGAAATCTTCATTAAGAAAACAAAACAAAAGTTGCCTTCACAAGTATGAGAAATAAGTAGACTGCCTAGACAGGTGAGAAAGAGAAAGATGTGCACAGAAGAAATGGTCAGCCTTTGTTTTCATTTCATAATGTTAGTCTGAGAAGCTTCTCATCTGCTGCTGCTGCTGCTATTTTAGTTTATTCATCACTGAATGATGTCAGCAGTAGCCTTCAGTGTCCCATGTCATGTGGAGAGCCAAACTCTCCAGGTAAAAGATCTTAGGCTAAGGGCAATAGGTAACACCTCATTTCCAACGCAAATGAATGTTTCCACAGGACAAACTATGACCACAGCTTTCTCGAAATGTGAGCTGGTAAGTAGACCCTAAATCTGCTCATCTACACAGACAATATATGTCATGTTTTCCTAGTTTTATTCTTTTTTTATTCCCCTTTCCTTTTCCCCCACGCCACCCCAGATCATGCATTCTGCCATACACGTCCTGCATCTTTCTCTCAGACTTTTTAAAGTTTTTCTCTGCAACGTTTTACTGTTTTGGGCAGAATTTAACTATATCAGTCCATTCTTTGACCCAGTCCTTATATTGTTGTGGTTCCCTCCCAATTGTATTGTTCCAAAATATGCCTATATAAATGTCATATATGTACCAGAATTATGTCCTCCAGGAATAAACTGTATTTTAACTCCAATATAAGTTTAGGAGTTCACATTTTTTCCCTTTAATTTTATATTGCTCTAAAATCTGAATATATACCCTCTGCTCATATATATTAATTATCATGTCTGAAAGTAAGTGATAAGTTAATTGTAGGGCTCATTAAGAGATTCACATTATAACAGTTGCTTTCAGTTAGAAAGAAATATAACAGTAACGTTGCTCAGATTGCCTTTCAATTGGGGAATTTGGTACTAGCATCCACAAATGAGGGAAACAATTCCCTGTTTGGTTTTTGGGAAACTTTGTTAATTCACTTAGCATAATGGCTTCAAGTTCCATCTATTTACCTGCAAAGTTCATGATGTCATCTTTCTTTACCACTGCATAGAACTCCATTGTATAGATGTACCACATTTTTGTTATCCACTTGTCAGTTGAGGGGCATTTGGGTTGTGTCCAGCTCTTCACTATTGTGAACAGGGCTGCAGTAAACATAGATGTGCATGTATCTTTGCAGTAGGATGAGTCTTGTGGGTATATACCCAGGAGTGCTATGACTGGGTCAGGTGGTAGGCTCAAAATATTAAAGAAATCACAGGAAGAAATGAAAAAGGAAGTAGAACATTCACCCAGTTTTATTCTTATCATGCATTAGTCATTCATCACAAACTTGTTATAAACCTAATACTTTTTAAAAGTAATTGATTTATTATTTTTATGTGTATGAATGGATCCCTGCACGTGTATAAGTGCACTGACCATGCAATGCACGCAGAGGCCAGAAGAAGGCATTGGATCTGCTGGAACTAATTCTATATGGATGATTGTTAGCCACCATGTGGGTGCTAGGCATTGAACATGGAAACTCTTCAAATTCAGTCAGTGTTCTTAACCCCTAAGCCATCTCTCCAGCCCCAAACAACTCTTTATATATGTCTATGAATAGAGGAGATAAGGTAAAAAAAAATATTCCTGGCTATGGATAGAAATGTAGTTTAAACTTATGTGAAGATTTGAAGATTAAAAATACAAAAATACACAATAAAATACATTTGTTTTTCTACAATATGGCGATTGGGAGTAAGGTGACATCATGAAAGAAAGAACTAAATTAGTGGGACAGGACTAGGGTTGTATGGAAATGGAGCTTATGCTTGGATGGATTTGAATAAGGTCAGTAATACACGAGGTAAGCTTTAAGTGTATTTTATTTATTTTTTTTAATTTTTTAAAATTTATTTCTGTATGTGTATGAATGCACTGTCTGCATGTAAGTTTGTGCACCCGTGTCGTGCAATGCTGCGGAGGTCAGAAGAGGGTGTCAGATTCCCCTGGAACTGGAGTTCTCCTGGAATTGGAGTTTCAGATGGTTCTCGGCCGCCATGTGGGTGCTGGGGATCGAACCCATGTCCTCTGTAAGAGCGGTCGGCGCTCTTAACCGCTAGGCCATATTTTAAAGAAAGTCCCTGGTAGAAGTTTTGGTTCTACCTGATACATTAAGAAGGGAAGACTGAAAACTAGAACGGTCTATGGAAAAATGAGTTCTGTGATAAATAGCTCAATGTCTAGGAGCCTTCACTTTGTGGGTATGGATTTTGTAGATTACCTTATGAAAACAAGGGAGCCAAGAAGTTCTCAGATAACATCTGGATTACACTCTGCTAAGGATTAATTCTGGTTGCATTATGAGCACTGAAGTATCTATGAAAATGAAGTATCTTTCCTGGGATGCACAAAGGGCTCTGACATAGACCAGTTCTACAACATGAGTACAGGATATAGTGCCTACTCTATCATTTGAGCCTTAACTTCTGGGAGATACCATTATTGAGTTAGAAAAATTAGAAACATTTCTGGAGACCATGAAAAACCATCAGTTTCCTAGACTGTCTGGGATCCCCTTGAACAGCCACCTTTTGATAGGAATCTTATCTTGTAACATCTTTATATCAGAAGTTTCCTAAGCAGGCTCTCTGAAATCCCGAGTAGAAGTATGATTTTTTTTAAGATGGATGTTTTAAAGATCTTAAGGAGTTTAAATGATGGTTGCATGACAATTTACAATTCCAGTCACATTAGCAGAGTTTATGTGGTATCTCAAATCTGTCACTAAAGGAATAGCCTAAGCAGCCTTTTTTCTTTAGAAGCTACATTCTTCTTCTGGCAAGTGGGTTTCTTTTTATCATCTATAAAGGGGGATACTTTGTCTTTAATAATAAGTATGGAGCTGTCATTTATTTTTGGCATAATTTAAATTTGTTTAAACACTTACTTTTAATTTTAATAATTTTTGTGGTGTTCACTAGTGCATTAAGATTCAGGAAGCTGGCATAGCCCTCAGCTTACCTTCAGGGCAAAACTGTGTGCAAGACATGCTTCTATGAGATAATTTGTTTCCTAATTGGCATCCGTTTGCTGAAATACAATTAAAGTTATTGCTCTAATATTAACATCAACATCTTGATTGCTCTATGAAATATGAATATTTATAATTTTTTTCTTCCGATGCAGATATCTCTTAGGCAGTTTAATTTGGGGCTTTGGTAGTTTCTTATTTATTGAGAGTTTAAAATTTTCATACACCAGTAAAGAAAGGCCTGGGTAATAATGTGTTGAGTATAGACTACCACAGGGTTAGACCAATAAGCCACAGAAGAGCTGCTGTTGACAATGTCATTACCAAGGATCTGTGTTTGATTTCTGGGGGCCAGTGACTTGACTACTTTAGAAGTGAATCATCCTTTTTACTTTATAACTATTATGAGAACTATAAAAGCTTGATTATTTTGCTGTACCATATTTAATAAAAGAAATACCTTGTATTTCTCCTGGCTTTTATTTATTTTTTAAAAGTTTATCTTTTAAAATATTTTATATTTTATTTTTATTTTATGTATATGGATTCAATACCTGCATGTATGCAAGTGCACCTGTGGTGGGCAATGCCTGCAGAGATCAGAAAAGGTCATCAGATTCTCTGGAACTGGAATTATAGATAGTTATTAGCTGCAATGTGGGAGCTGGGAACTAAACCTGGGTCCTCTGAAAGAACAGCCAGTGCTCTTAACAGCTGAGTAATTTCTCCAGCACCTCTTCAGGCTTTTAAGGTATATATATCACAGGGTTCCCATCAGTTTCAAATGTGACTTATGTAAAAGACATGCTTCCTTAGTAAGTTCTTTTTTTTTTTGAGTTCACATTTTTCCATTTAATTTTATATTACTCTAATATATTAATACATACTCTCCACACATATACCACAATTACAAAGTCTGAAAATAAGTGGTCAGTTAATTCTAGAGCCTGTTAAGGAACTCACATTATAACACCATAGTTGCCTTCAGATAAAAAGAAATATAACATCAACTTTGCCCAGCTTGCGTTTCAATTAAGGATTTGGTGCTAGCATCCACAAATGAGGGATACTATTTGTCTTCTGTTTTTCTGAGACTGTGTTACTTTACTTAGCATAATGGCTTCAAGTTCCACCATTTACCTGCAAAGTTCATGATATCATCTTTCTTTACCACTGCGTAGAATTCCATTGTGTAGATGTACCACATTTTTTCTATCCACTCGTCAGTTGAGGGACACTCGAGTTGCTTCCAGCTCTTTGCTATTGTGGAGAGTACAATAAACATAGATGTGCATGTATCTCTGTGATAAGATGAGTCTTGTGGGTATATACCCAGGAGTGGCATGACTGGGTCAGGTTGTAGGCTCATTTTCAGTTTCTTGAGAGTTCACCACACTGATTTCCATAGGGGTTGTATGATGAGTGTTCCCCTTTCCCCACAACCTCTCCAGCATTTGGTATCCTTTGTTTTCTGGATCATAGCTATTTTTGACAGAGTAAGATGAAATCTTAAGGAGTTTGTAAGTTGCATTTCCTTAATTATTAGCGATGTTGAATACTTTTTGAAGATCGTTTTCTCCAGCCGATCTTTTCCTTCTTCATTTGTGAAGTCCCTGTTCATCTTCTCTAATACTCCATTTTGGAATAGAGTCATTTTTTTTCCTCTTCTTCTTGTCTCTTTGAGTAGTTGTCATCTACACATTAAATGCCAAAAAAAAAAAAAAAAAAAAAAAAAAAAAAAAAAGGCCTTCCACAAAATCGAAGCATCCCTTCATGTTTAAAGTCCTTCGGAGGGATATTTGGACTGAACGGAACATTCCTCAAACACAATTTAAAAGCACTTCTATACACATAAAACCCCACAGCCAGCCATTATCCTAACAATGGGAAAAATTAGGAGGCATTCCCCTTTAAAGTCAGGAACCCTGTAAGGCTGCCCCCTATCCCCACTCCTTTTCACTACAGTGCTTGAAATGCTACAATTTTACAGAGCAATAAGCAACAAGAAAAGGAAATCTACGAGGAAGCTTTTACTTAACTTGAAAAGAGGGAGTCGGACTATCTCTTTTGTGCAGATGGCACCATATGATAGTTTACCTAACGGACCCAAAAACTCCACCAGAAAATTGCTAGGAACCCATCAAATGCTCTAGCACAAGTGTTATTATGTGGATACAAATTAAATAAAAAATCAGTTAGCTTCTTTTACGCCAATAAAAGCTAATGCTGGAAAGGATAAAGGAGACTGTCTTGTTACAATTTAGCTCCAAAAATATATTACTTGAACAAAACCTGACCCAAAACACACTAATAATCTTTACAAAAAAGTATTTAAATCCCTCGAAGGAATGAGATTGCCGGCAGATACTAGCAAGATGCGAAGAAAACGGCCGCGCATCTCACTGGATTGAAAGAGATCAGCTGATAGGGTAAAGAATGACCATTCCCTACCCCAAAGTTCAATATACAGATTCAATGTCAATCCCCAATTGGAATTCCCAGCCGAATCTTCTTCCACAGAAGCCTAGCCGACAAAAAAAAAAAGACAGTTCGTGTATGGTAAACATTTGGAGATCACAGCAAAGAACAGATCCTGCATAACCAAAGCAACTCTGAGCAAAAAGAACAATAAAGGGGGGATTGCCATACCATACTTCAAACTGTATTACAGGCTATAGTCATGAAAACAGCCTGGTATTGGTACAAAAATGGGCCTGTAGATCAATAGATCAAAATTGAGGATCCAAACCTGAGCACATCCAATTTCAGCCACCTCATATTTGAGAAAGGGGCCAAGAAAACTCAATGGAGAAAAGACAGCATCTTCAGCAAATGGTGTTGGCATAACTGGATCACCACTTGTAGAAGAATAAAACTAAACCCCTACCTTTTGCCATGTACAAAAATCAACTCCAAATGGATGAAAGACCTCAATGTGAAACACAAAACTCTGAAAATGATAGAAGAAAATGTTGGTAGTAACCTATAAGACATAGGTGTAAGAATAAGAAAGGACTTTCTACATCAGACAGCAGCAGTGCAAATAATAAGGTCAACAACTGAGAAATGGGACGTTATTAAACTTGAGCATCTGTACAGCAAAACAAACAATCAAAGAAGTGAAGAGAAAACCCACAGAGTGGGAGGAAACCACCAGCAATACATCTGATAGAGCACTGACAGCCTAGTAAGTTCCTAATACCTCCATTTTCATGCTTTTTTCATGTTTGCATAAAAGCATGACTGTATGAACATAATTCCCCATCTGTATATTCAACTCGTTGATTACTGTTTATCAGGTAGAAGATCATTATAATTTTTCATTTATTCATACATCACACTCCCAAAATAGTTTTCCAAATTGGAAAAGTAATATAGAGTACCATTTATGTTGAACATATCAAATGACAAGAAATGGTATATACAAAGAAATAAAGTCTCCCTATCATGTGTGTATACTGGTTTTTTCCTCTCCAGAATAGCTATCATTCAGATTTGATGTCTTATTCTGCTTTTTCCTTTTTCTTTGCTTCCTTGGTGGTAATCTAAAATCCTTAGAAAGGCCAAGCAAAACAGACACTTTAATGCAGTAAGAGGTCCGTCAAGGCCCAGTGCTTTTGTCAGATCAGAAGTGAAAAGAAGAATGTGTACAGAGAGGTGAGAAAGCTACCTGATATGAACGTTGGGCTTCAAAATGGAGAAGCAGTGTGCTTCTACAGTGGAGAGGATGAAGAGGGCTAAAAACCAGGTGTGAGGCAGAAGCTAAGCACTATTCCACATGAGTGAGGGGAGAGGCGAAGACAGAAGTGTTGCATTTAAAGTATGGATCATAACAATATTTTAGTTATTGTAGGAGTCTGTTGACTTTTACTGTCAGTTATGGATTTTTAAAATATGAAAAATAAATAAGCCCAGGTATTGACCTTCAAGGTATTGATATGAATTTATTGTTTCCCACTTGTGGATTTTTAGATCTGTAGATTGGATGAGATGTGAATGCAAGTGTGAGATTTATGTGTGTCTTTGTAACTAAATTTGTGTCATGACACATTGCTGAAAGGGTCTGTGAACTATGTACTTGGCAGGAGGAAGCACACTGAGGACCCACATCATGGTTTCTTAATATTACCTTCCTCTAAGTGCAATTAGGGCTTATGGGAAAAATACCATTCCAAGGTGTTTAAGCTGGGGGATGTGTGAAAGAATCGAGACATAAAAATGAAAATACAATAAAGATAACACATACTCATTGGAAAAGACTGCCTCTGTGGCAATCTGTATTAATATCAGCATCACAGTGAATAGTGAAAATAATGGACTAAATTAAAACTCATGGAGTAAAGACAATCTATAATATCAAGGTGACATAAATATTTAAATCATTGAAAGTTTGATGAGGGAAGAGCTATCTGTATAATCTCATCTTCTCTTCTAATGGGAGAAAAAAGAATCCAAAGTTTGTTTATACTGGGTAAGACCACTACAGTTAGAGAAATCTGGCAACACTTCCTTAATCAACAGTTCAAAATATACTTCACCAGTAATGGGATACCTTGAAATTCAGTGCTTCCCAAACAGATACAATAAAACAATATCATGGATGTGGTATTTTGTCAAGGATTCATCTTCTGAATCTAATGATTAATGTGGATTAGAGAAATCCAAATGGAGAACGAGTTTATAAGATTTCTGCCTGTGAACTCCAAAGTACAGTGATGACCCTGAAAGTCAATAAAAGACCAAGGAACTGTTGAAATAAAAAGCAATGAATGAGACCTGGCACTAAATATGATGTCAAGGTGACAAAAAAATTGCCAGCAACATAATTGTTGGTTCAATTCATAAAATTAAATGAGATGGTAATGAAACCTGAAATGTTTAAATGGTAATAAAATAGAAAGGTCAATGTCCATATATTTTTGGTCATGTTGTGCTGTATAGAAGACTATTTGGATTTTTAAAAAAACAATCTTAATTTTAGGAGCTGGGTAATTTACCTTCAAATGATTTGCCAGCAAATAGTTTATATAGTTTTTTGTTTTTGCAAATTTTAGGTTTCAAACTAAAGATAGGAGAAATAGTTCTATGAATTTCTATAAATACCTTCATACAAAAGAAGTTGTGATGGATACATGTGTGATAGTTCATTGGACATTTCCTTCTAGGAGTAATCTTGGCAACAAATTCATATGAACATATTTATCAGGCATTCAGAAGTACTCATGTTTAAAATAGGAAATTAACCATCTGTTTTCTTTGAATAATAATTCTGAATAAAATTCTAACTATAGTCATATTTTGACCTCAATAGAAAACTTTTATTACTTATAATTTGCCTCTTTTTTCTTTTCTTTTTTTCAGTTATTAAGTTTACTTTAGCATCTTAAATTGTATGAAACAAAATCATAGTCTAATACCTGGGGATGCCTGGATGCAGAACTGCTGAATAATCTGATGGTTTTTAACCTCTGGATATAAGATTTCACTCTCAAGCTGCCTTACTCTTTAGATGTGGTAGTCCCTAAATGACTTCAGTTATTAACAACAAAGTCATAGAAAATAAAAGATTTAATAACATAAATGAAACTTGTGATATGAAAAAACCATCAAACTACAGTGATACTTTAACATGGAAATTCCATTATATATATATACATACATATATATGTATATGGCCTGAGTTGGAGGATTTTCTTTCTTCTTTTCTTTTTTGCTAAAAGATGTCATGTTTTCCTCAAGAAAGTACTTGAAGGTTCCTCCTTGGCAAGCCCAAACAACCATCAGTCCTGCCCCTGTGTTCCACACTGGGGACCTTCCCCCCATGGTCACCCAAATGAGGCCCAGCAAACATGCTTCCTGTCTTGATCTTCCTGCACTGGCCTCCATGACACAGTCTGGGTAGTCCAACAATGGCAGTCTACATTCTGAAAAGGCTGAAATCCCAGTAGCTGCTCAGTCCACAAGCTGGATATCTCAGTAGTCCCCATCTGGCTTTGAAGGTTTGGAGGATTCTCAAGTTTTATTTCTGAAGTACAATTTCTCAGACCTTACTGATTGTTTATTTCTGGTTATATTTTCCTTTTCGATGCTTAAGAACACACAGCCCAGATTAACCAAGGTTTTTATTTTCTCAAGGTCAGTTGAGTATCTAGGTGTCAGGGGTCATTCAGAGGTTTTTTTTTGGGGGGGAGCCCTTGGCTCCTTTTGGCTTTTCAATCACCAGTTCCATTCACTCGAGGACAAAGTTAGGTCTTCATAGACCAGGCTTCTCTTTTTGAAGCATGAGCACTTTCCTCTTTATAGGGTGGACACTGGCTGAAGTCCCATTAGTGGATCTCCAAGACCTCCCTACACAGGAAGACTGGTGACTCACATTTTCAGGACATTCCAAGAGATGCCCCCATGCATAGTCCCCTGAGGCTTAGTTGACCTCTGAGGGCAAGAAACAAAGTTATCCCTTAGGTCCCTTGGCCAAATTGGTATGGGTATTATTATGGTCATTAAGCACCCAGAAAGGCTAAGTTACACCAGCCTGATACATCACACCTATACTAAAATTGTGTCTTCTGAAAACAAACTGTGTGTTATTTCCATATCATATTTCTTGATTTGCCTTTTTCCATTTTAACTTTATGTTACTCTAAAATATGTATACATGCCCACCATCATATAACAAAGATCTATAGTCTGAAAATAAATGGTAGGTTAGTTCTTAAACCTGTCTAGGGATTCATAATATAAGAGTAAAGTTGTGTTCAGATCATGAGGAATAAAACATTAATGTTGCTCAGTTTAACTTACATCTAGGTACTTGGTGCTAGCATCAACAGATGAGGGATACCATTCATCTTTTGTTTTTCTGGGACTGTGTTACTTCACTTAATATAATATCTTCTAGTTCCATCCATTTTCCTATAAATTTCATGATATCATCTTTCTTTACCACTGCATAGAACTCCACTGTGTAGATGTACCACATTTTCTCTATCCACTTATCAGTTGAGGGGCATTTGGGTTGATTCCAGCTCTTCACTATTGTGAAGAGAGCTGCAATAAACATGGCTGCACATGTATTTCTGTAGTAGGATGAGTCTTGTGGGTATATACCCAGAAGTGGTATGGCTGGGTCAGGTGGTATGCTCATGTTGAGTCTTTTAAGGGTTTTCCACACTGCTTTCCACAATGATTGTACAAGTGTACATCCCCACCAGCAGTTAATGAGTGTTCCCCTTTCCCCACAACCTTTCCAGCATTTGCTATCATTTGTTTTCTTGATCCTAGCCAGCCTTATTGAAGTGAGATGATATCTCAAAGTGATTTTGATTTGCATTTCCTTAATTATTAGCTATGTTGAACACTTTTTAAGATGTTTCTCTGCCATCTTTATTTTCTCACTTGTGAAGTCTCTGCTCAGCTCTTTACTCCATCTTTTGAATGAGTCATTTGCTTTCTTACTTCTTTGTTTTTGAGTATTTTATATATTCTGGAAGTTAATGCTCTGACAAATGTATCAGCAGTGAAGGTTTCCTCCCACTCTATGGGTTTTCTCTTCACTTCTCTGATCATTTCTTTTGCTGTACAGAAGATTTTGAGTTTTACGGGGTCCCACTGTTGACCTTATTTCCTGTGCAGCTGCTCTCTGATTTATAAAGACTTTTCTTAACCTATGTCTTATAGTCTGCTGCCAACTTTTTCTTCTATCACCTTCAGAATTTTGGGTTTCACGTTGAGGTCTTTGATCCATTTGCAGTTGATTTTTGTACTGGGTGAGAGATAGGGGTTTTATTTTATTCTTCTACAAATGGTGATCCAGTTTTACCAACACCATTTGCTGAAGATGCTGTCTTTCCTCCACTGAGTATTTTTGGCCCCCTTGTCAAATATGAGGTGGCTGAAATAGTATGTGCTCAAATTTGGATATTCAGTTTTGTTCCATTGGTACCAGTACCAGGCTGTTTTTATGACTATATCCCTGTAGTATAGTTTGAAGTCTGGTATAGTGATCCCCACTGTATTGCTCTTTTCACTCAGGGTTGCTTTGACTATTCTATTCAGGGTCTTTTGTTTATACGTATGAATTTAAGGATTTTTTTCCAAGCATGTGAAAAAATTCTTGGGGATTTTAATTGGGATTGCATTGAATCTGTATATTAATTTGGGTAGAATGGACATTTTTACTATATTAATTTTTCCAGCCCATGAGCATGGGAGGCATTTCCATCTTCTAATGTCTTCTTCAATCTTCTTCAGGTGTTTATAATTTTTGTTGTATAGATCTTTGATGTCTTTGGTTAGGTTTGTTCCTAGGTATTTTATTGTTTTTGAGGCTATGGTGATTGGGAAGTTCTCCTTGAATTTCTTCTTCAGTTGCTTGCTGTTGGTATAAAGAAAGGCTATTGATTTTTCTAGGTTAATTTTGTATCCAGACACATTCCTGAAACTTTTAATCATTTCTAGGAAATTTCTGGTTGAGTTTTTAGCATCCCTTAGGTAAACTATCATATCATCTGCAAAGAGAGATTTCTTTTTCTTGCCTTATTGCCCTAGCCTTTGTTTCAATTACAATACTGAAGAGGAGTGCTGACAGGGGCAGCCTTGCCAAGTTCCTACCTTTAAGGGGAATGCTTCTAACTTTTCTCTATTTAGGATGATGCTGGCTGTGAGTTTCTTGAATATGGCTTTGATTATGTTGAGGAATCATCCCTCCAGTCCAATTCCCTCTAGGACTTTAAGCATGAGGGGTGTTGGATTTTGTCCAAGGCCTTCTCTCCATCAATTTAGATTATCCTGTGTTTTTTGTCTTTCACTCCATTTATGTATTTTATGATAATTATTGATTTACGTTTAACCATCCCTGCATCTCTGGTATGAATCCAACTTGATCTTTTTATGCTTTTATTGGTGTTTTGTGTATTTCAGACATTGTTTTTCAATTCAGTTCAGGCTTATTCCCCTTTCCCTTCCTCCCACCCCACCCCAGATCATGCATTTTGCCATAACTGTCCTGCATCTTTCTCTCAGTCTTTTTTCTTTATGCTAGGAATTTACATTTTCATCCATTAATTTTATATTACTCTAAAATATGTATATATACTCTCCACCCATATACAGTAATTACAGAGCCTGAAAATAAGTGATAGGTGGATTCTAGAGCCCTTTGAGAAATTCACCTTATAAGAACATAGTTCCTTTCAGATAAACAGAAATATAATATTAATGTTGTTGAGCTTGCCTTTCATCTGGGGGATTTGGTGTTAGCATCCACAAATGAGGGAAACCATTGTGGGTCTGTATAAAATTTGCAAGTATTTTGTTGAGAATTTTTGCATCTATGTTCATTAATGAGATGGGTCTATAGCTTTCTTTTTTGCTTGCATCTTTGTCGGGTTTTGCTATTAGAGTGATGCTGGCTTCATAGAAGGTATTTGGGAGAATTACCTCTTTTGTATCCTTCTGAACAGTTTGAGTAGCAGTTGTTGTATGTCTTTAAATGTTTTATAGAATTCTGCCATGTAATCATCTGGACTAGGCTCTTTTTGTTGGGAGATTTTTAATTACATCTTCAGTTTCCTCAAATATCATGGGTCTGTTTAAGCTGTCAGTCTCTTCTTGGTTTAGATTTGGCGATTCCCAGGATTTCACATATTCATCCATTTCTCTTAGGTTTTCAAATTTAGTAGAGTATAGGTTTTTGAAGTATACTTGTATGATTGCCTGGATCTTTTGTTGTCTGTTGTGATACTTCCCCTTTCATCACAAATTCTATTGATTTGGAGTTATTCTTTCTTTCTTTTGGTTAACTAGGCTAGAGCTCTGTCTATCTGTTTATTCTTTCAAAGAACCATCTTTTGGATTCATTGATTTTTTTGTATTGTTTTCTTTGTTTCTATTTCATTGATTTCTGCTCTAATTTTTGCTATTTCTTCCTGTCTATTGCATTTAGGGTTCATTTGTTGTTTTCTCTCAAGTGTTTTTTAGCTGCAGTGTTAGATAGTTCACTTGTGCTGCTTCTGTGTTTCTAATGTAGGCACCAGGGCTATAAACTTCCCTCTTAGGACTGCTTTTAACATGTTACATAGGTTTTGTTGTCTTGTACTGTCATTGTCGTTTAGGTCCAGGAATGCTTTTCTTTCTTTCTTTCTTTCTTTCTTTCTTTCTTTCTTTCTTTCTTTCTTTTTTCTTTCTTTCTTTCTTTCTTCCTTGACCCATTCATTATCCAGGAGTATGTTGTTTAGTCTTCATGTGTTTGTGCAGGTAGTAGGGCTTATCTTGGTATTTATATTGAGCTTTATTGCACTGTGGTCTGATAGAATGCATGAAATTATTTCAATTTTTGTATTTGTTGAGGTTTTTTTCTGTGTCCCAGTATGTGGTCAATTTTGGAGAATGTTCTGTGTGGTGCTGAGTAGAAAGTATATTCTCTGGTGCTTAGGTAGAATATTTGGTAGATGTCTGTGAGGTCCATTTGCTGTATCCCATTGTTCAGTTCAGATATCTCTTTGTTTATTCTTTGTCTGGTTGATCTGTCTAAGGGGCTCAGTGGGGTATTGAAGTCCCCTACTATGAGTGTTCTGGGGTTAATCTGTGCCTTGAGGTCCTGTAGACTTGTGTTTATAAAGATTGGTTCACTGGAGTTTGGTGCATATATATTCCTGATTGTGAAGTCTTCATGGTTAATTTTCCCTTTGATAAGAATGTAATGGCCCTCTTTGTCTTTTCTGATTGCTTCTACTTTGAAGTCTATTTTGTCTGATATTAAAATAGCAACTCCTGCTTTCTTTTTGGTACCATTTGCTTGGAATATGTTTTTCCATCCTTTCACTTTCAGTTGGCACTTATACTTGAGGATGAGATGGGTTTCTTGTAGGCAGCATATTGATGGATTCTGTTTCCTAATCCATTCTCCCAGTCTATGCCTTTTGATTGGGGAGTTTAGTCCATTAATATTTAAGGTTATAATTGAGAGATGGGTGTTGCTTCCTTTTCCCCTTTTTATGCATTTACATTTTTGGTCTAGGTTTCTACTTCTGCAGTTATGCTTTTATTAATTTCCTTTTCAACGTGCCTGGGGATAGTTGCTCCTCTCCTCTGTCCTTTGAATTGCTTCAAGTATTCTCTGAAGGTTTGGTTTGCTGGATATGTATTCTTTCATCTTGTTTATGTTATGGAAGATTTTTCTCTTTCCTTCAACTAGAATTGACATTTTTGCTGGGTATAGTAACCTGGGTTGGCATTTGTAGTTATTTAGCACTGGGAATGCTTTGGTCTATCTTCTTCTTGCGTTCATAGTTTGCACTGAGAAGTCAGCTGTAATTCTGATACATTTCTCCTCATATGTAACTTGTTTTTCTCTTGTGACTTTCAGAATTTTGTGTTTATTTTGGGTGTCTAACATTTTAACTATGATATGGCATGGGGAGTTTCTTTGCTGGTATTGTCTATTTGGTGCTCTATGTGATTCTTGTATTTGTATCAGTTTGTCTTTTTTTTTAGTTTGGGAAAATTTCCATCTATTATTCTGTTGACAATCTGATCAAAACCATTCTCATGTGATTCTTCTTCTACCTCCATCCCTATGATGCAGAGGTTTGATCTTTACATTGTATCCCACATTTCCTGGTTGTTCCACTCTTTTGTATTTTTAAATTTTTCATACTCTTTACTTGAGCTTTTTAGTTGTCCTGTGTTATTTTCCAGATCTGATATTCTTTGTTCTGCTTCCTCCATTTTGCTTCTGATTCTTTTTCCCGTTTTTTCCTATTGATTGGATGAGTGTTTGATTTCCTTTTTCACTTTTTCATTTCATCTTGTGTTTTCTTTACTATTTCCACTATTTCTTTACTATTTCCACATCCTATTGGAGCTTCTCAGTCTCTTCTTGTAGCTCCTTGTTTCGTTTTGTTTGCTGGTTGGTTTCCTTTTTCATTTCAGCCTGGGATCTTTCCAGTGTTTCCAGAACTAGTCATTTTCCCCCCTAGCTCTTTTCCGAGTTTGTAATTTTCTCCTTTTAGTTCTTTCCTAAGTTTATCACTTTCCCTCTAGGTCTTTTCTGAGTTTTTCATTCTCTCCCCTTAGTTCTATGATTTCTTTGAATATATCTGTGATTGATTTACAATCTGTGCCCTGGGCTATCTCCAGGGAGGTCCCATTTTGGGAATCCTCCATAGGTTCAGTAGACTTTAGTGCAGAATTATTCTTTGCTTTTCCCAGATTGTTCTTTCTTTGTGCTCTTAGCATGTGGGTTTCCTTTGCCTGTATTCTGATGCGAATCTCAATTGCCTCTTCACCATGTTGAATGTGATGGTTAATCCTGGGCATCAACTTGACTAGACTAAGGATGAACAAATAAGAGAAAAGGATCTTCGGATTGGACTACCTCGAGCTGGATGGCCCACCCCAAATGTGGGCGTTACCTTCTGCTGCAGGCAGTATAAAAGGCCATGGCAAAGGGAGCTGGTCCCTTTTTTTCCTGCAGCTTGCTTCTCTCTCACTGGTGAGTTTGTCTTGCTGCTGTGATCAACCCTTCGGATCCCAGTGTGTACTGAAACCAGTAGAGCTCCTGGAATCCATTGGGCCTTCAGCACCAGATTGGGACTACTGAGACATCCAGCCTTGTGGACAGAGCAGTTCCCTGGATTCTCAGCCTCTCCAGTGCTGCGCAACTATTGTTAGACTCCTTGAGCTCTGTCACATGAGCAAATCAATACATTTGTATATAGCTATATATTCATTCTATTGATTCTGTTTCTTGAGAGAACCCTGACTAATACATTGAAGGATAGTTTTCCCTGATTCCTTCTCCTTTTTATGGAGTGATGACTTGTCTAGATTGCAGGCTTTCAATTTTGGTTATATATTGGGAGGTATAGCTCACTCTACCTTTTCTCTTCTGCAGGAACTGGGTAGGTAACAACCCATTTGACACCTTCTGAGCCCTGTGTTCCCTCTGCTGTTGCCAGCCAGTTCTGCTAGGTTGGTTGTAGGGCTTACTGAACACTCCCTCTGGAATTCCAGTTGCGGGGGAGCTGCCTGCTTAGCCTGTACCCTGGTACCCTGCTCCTGAGCTGGTCTGGCACAGGCTGCCTTCCTCTATTCATGAAAGCTGAACTTCCCTTTCCCATAATCCTCCTGCTTGATGAGGCTCCTGAACTGGTCTGGTACAGGCAGCCCACCTTGGTGCCCTGGTACCCTGCTCCTGAGCTGGTCTGTCACAGGCCACTTTCCTCTATGCACAGCAAGCTGGGCCTCCCTTTCCCACAGTCACCTTTTATTTTTCTTGAGTTTTGCTTAATATAAATTCCTTATATTAAAGGAATTCAATTGAAATCATTTTAAAGCTTCTTCCACCGGGTAAATTCAACTAGTGTATGACAGAGAGAGAAGGAGAGAGAGAGAGAGAGAGAGAGAGAGAGAGAGAGAGAGAGAGAGAGAGAGAGAGAGAGAAACACTGGAACAACAGACAGGCAGAGAGTCTTAGATAATATACTCAAACTTGTTACTTCCTTGACCTTTGGAATAACAAATGTTTAGTATACTTTTATTTGTACTTTAATGCATTATTTTGGAGCAAAAATGAAGAGCATTTGGTGATTTAAGCACAGCAGCACTGGGACTAGAAAGATGGTTCAGTGACCGAGAGAGATCACTTGCTAGGCATCCATGAAGATGTCAGCACCCGAATGCTAAGCAAGGAGTTCCACACAAGTTTGTAACCCCAACTTGAGAGAGACTGACAGCAGTATTGAAGCTTGCTGGCTCTATCCTAGGTGACAGAATGTGAACTCTAGGTTCAGGGAGAGAGCCTGCTTCTGAACAACAGGCTGAGACTAGTGGAGAAAGACACCTGATGCTATCTTCTAGCTTTCAAATATAGGTAAAGGTGCATGCATCCTCACATCCACATCCACACACACACACACACAGAGAGAGAGAGAGAGAGAGAGAGAGAGAGAGAGAGAGAGAGAGAGAGAGAGAGATACACAAACAAATCAAAAAAAATCGATGATAAGCACTATTTGATGCCAAGTATAGTTGTTTAAACTTATTGGGCAATAGTCCTCACTGTGCAAATATCTCATACCTGTTTTTCACAAATCTAAACTGTGGCTTGATAAACTTGAAAAATAGTTACAACATTTCATTAAAAGCAAGTTGCATTCTGGAAGGCAGAATCTTAGACTTTCAGAGGTAAGGCATGATACAAAAGGTAGGAAAGACTCACCAGTTTCCAGCTGGCATCTTTCAGATGCCTCTGGTTAAAGTGGTTCCCTATCACCCACTTATCAGAACTTGCCTATGAAGTCCCAAGGTAACTCTTAGCACCATGGAGATCTCCCCTGCTCGCGGTTACAGGGTTCCTGGGGATAACAAGTCAGGTCCTCACATCTCAGCAGCAAGCACTTTGTGCAATCTCCACAGCCCTACAACTACAATTTTAGTCAAGATTATATTACCTTTATCTGCCATTCCTTGATCTGGTGATTTTTTTCCCACCCCATTATTGTTTAAATGTCAGCCCATGGATGTGTTTCTAGTATTGCTGTCCTCTACAGATAGAAAAATGGTATGAGGTCCAATAAATCCTGTTTTCCCTAGAAGAAACAGTAAAGTGGATGTTTTCTGTCTAGTCAGCTTTGGAGAATGTTCTAATCTCTTTAAATATGGTAAACACAAGTGAGAGCAGGGAATCTATGCCAGTTCCTAGGGTGTAACTCAGGTCTTGTTGGCAAAGTATAGAGCTTCTAGGGTGAGTGACTCACTACCGAGGTGTTAAAAGAAGCTGTGGGCCTTTTTTTTTTTTTTTTTTGCTAACCAAGATTTTTAAAAATTTTATTTATTTATTTTTTATGTGTATGAATATACTGTCTGCATGTAGGTTTGTGCACCTTGTCATGTAATGCAATGCAGTGGAGGTCAGAAGAGGGTGTTGGATTCCCCTGGAACTGGAGTTCTCCTAGAATTGGAGTTACAGATGGTTCTGAGCCACCATGTGGGTGCTGGGGATCGAACCCAGGTCCTCTGCAAGAGCAGTCGGTGCTCTTAACCACTAGGCCATCTCTCCAGCCCCAGAAGTTGTGGGACTTTTAATCCTGCTTTTCTGCATAGCTATTAGGATGGCATCATCTGCATAGACCCCAGAGTATCTGTGCATTAAAATACTGCAATGTTTTATTTAAATTAGGATGTTTTTCTTAATTTAAATAAAACATATTTAAATTAAGAAAAACATCCATGTGAAAACCTCACGACATTATCAATGCTTTCTAGGCTGGAGACCTGAGTCTGACTCTTAGAAACAGGGCCAGTGAAGGTGGCACCCATGTGACACAAAAGCAGCAAGAAGCAGAGTGCCACACAGGTGAGGAGAGGTTAGTGGGGTACCACCACAGGGATGTGCCCTACTAACCTTTGTGATTTAATGAGGTTTTAAGGAGAAGGAAAGAAAACAGGTTAAGTTTTATACTGTGAATTTAATTCCTATAAGAGAAAACAATGGAAATTTTCCTGACACTCATTTTAGAGTACATGAATTTAACTGCATTAAAGAAAATGTTTCCTAAGGGGAATAGAGTATGAGAAGTTCTTCTTTTACCATCTGTACCTGTAACACCAGAAAGGAAAAACAAAACAAAGAGTCCTAATCTAGACCAACTTCTGCTGGGTTTTTGACAACTTAGTACCACTGCCTCCCGTTTCTACTACATTTCTTTTGTATGTAAGAATATCTTTTAGGGAAAATATTCCCTTCTAGTTGAGAAATAGCATTTGAATAACTTTGGACAATGGTGTAAAGTTCAGCAGAGAATTGTAGTGGGACTTCATATAGTGTCTAATGAGGATGAATGGAGACATATCCTCTGAATATGTAATTTATAAGTGCATTTACTGTAAAGTAAAAAAGATATTTCAAGAATAAATTTTAGGGCTGGAGAGATAGCCTAGCGGTTAAGAGCACTGACTGCTCTTGCAGAGGACCCAGGTTCCATCCCCAGCACCCACATGGCGGCTGAGAACCATCTGAAACTCCAGTACCAGGAGAACTCCAGTTCCAGGGGAATCCGACACCCTCTTCTGACTTCCGCGGCATTGCACGGCATGGGTGCACAAACCTACATGCAGACAATACATTCATACACATAAAAAATAAATAAACAAAAAAAGAATAAATTTCATTTATCTTTCCATCCTTTATAACTACAGTATTTTCTTGTGTGTGTGTGTGGGGGGGGGATTAAATCCACATTTTTATGCATGGCAAGTAGGCACTCACTTTTGGACAACAAACATTATTATTATTATTTTGAGACAGGGTCTCCATATAGCCCTAGCTGGCCTGGAACTCATTCTGTAGACCAAGTTGGCCTTAAACTCACAGAGATCCCCCTGCTTCTGCCTCCTGAGTGCTAGGATTAAAGGCATGCACCACCATGCCCAGCTTAAAGACAGTTCTTAGCCACCATGTGGGTGCTTGGAATCAAGCCCAGGTCCTCTGAAAGAGCAGTCGATGCTCTTAACTATTGAGCCATCTCTCCAGAGCTGGTAAGCACTCTTCCAAAGATACATATCATTAGTTAGCACTTAAGTTTATTGGCCAGGATCTTGATATTCAGCTCAGGCTAGCTGTGAACTTGTTACACAGTCCAGGTCATTCTCAAACTCATGACTCACAAGCTTTTGCCTCTTTTTTTTGGGGGGGGGTCTTTTTTGAGACAGGGTCTCTCTATAACCCCAGCTGGCCTTGAACTCACTCTATAGACCAGGCTGGCCTTGAATTCACAGAGATCCACATGCCTCCCCAGTGCTAGGATTAAAGGTGTGTGCCACCATGCCCAGCTAGCTTTTGCCTCTTGATTATTAAGATTATTGGTATATATTCTTACATCTGGTTTCAAGAGCATCTTGAATGTGAAAACTACCAAGTTTCCAGCAAAAGATTCTACTTTCTTTAAAAGTAACATGAATTTAGTAAACTTATATTTTTCTATTCATGAATATTGACATTCTTCCCAAAGGAAAGAAGTTTGATATATATATATATATATATATGTTCATGTGATATATATATCAGGTTCATATATCAAATATTTTAATTAAATAATAAATATTTATTATATTTTAGACAAAGCCACAATATGTAGGTTAAGCTGGCTCCACATTTGTGATCTTCCTTATCTTCATAAGCCTTTGTATTACTGGCAGTTACTACTATGCTCTTTCACACATTATGTCTCAAGAGATTTCTAGGCCCAGTCAACCCCAGGTGACCCCTAAAATTAAGAATGCCAGGGTATATAAATAAATGGCATCTTTTATGTTTGCATTTATTTCCCCACTCTCTTCTTTTCTTGCAAGAGTTTCTTCTCTTCTTCTAGCATTGAACACTGAATTATTTTCCTTGAGAATTGAGACATTACTTTCTGTAATTTTGTCAGACTTATCTGTCAGTTCCTCTAAAGAGTCTTTCAATGACCCACTGTTAGTAGCTAAAGGAGTCCCCAGAAATACACTCCATGGTAGCTATGGAACCCTGTTTGTAAGAATTACTGATTATGTTCTTTACTTTTAATCGCTTTCAATTATGTATTAATTTTAGTTCTGTTAGCATTTGGCTACATTTGTGACAGTCATGTTTGAGATATATCATCATCAGCATGTTGAATACAAATCCCATAACTACGACTGTCCTCAATAAATAGAGAAATTCTTCCTCGGTCTGGTACACAACAGTCATTCCATAACTATCTGACATGTTAATTGGATTATCTGTCTTACTATTCATGTTTTGTTTCCATTAATTACCTAACTACATATAGTGTGCTAAGATTCTTCAGGAATATTTTCAGAAAATGCAGATTTTGGTAAAATAAGAAAGCCAGTTTGTGACAGAACCATGTATTCTTTGAAATTATTTGTTTATTTAATTGAGTCTCATTCCTGGTGTTCAGATGTTTATGGGGGCACAGCTATCCACTGGGGCAGGGTGGAACCATATTTTCTATCCAGATTTGTAACGTCAAATGTTCATGTTTATTGTCTCAAACCACACAGATTTTAGGTATGTCTGTACTAATGTTCTTGTTTAAGCAGGGATTTAATTCTCATGAATCAATGCATTCTTCAGTGATAACATAGATCTATCTGATAAGCTTCTGGAGAATATGGAAAATATAACACCACAGAATCACATGGCCATTTCACATGCAGCTGACTTTCAAGCTTCTTTTTAAGTGAAGTTGCCTATATTTTAGTCCTTTATTTTTAAAAATTTATTTATTTAGTTAGTTAGTTAGTTAATGTGTATGAGTGTTTTTCCTGCACGTATGCTGTGTTCACCCGTATTGTTTCATACAAACCCCACAGAGGGCAGTGCGGTATCTAATCCCCTGGAACTGGAGTTACTGATGGTTGTTAGCTGCCATGTGGGTGCTGGGAATTGAACCTGCGTCCTCTAGACAAGCAGTCAGTGTGCTTAACTGCTGAGCCATCGCTCCAGCCCCTCATTTCATTCCTTACAAACCAACACATGGTTCTGTTCTTCCCACTCTCTACATCCTTCACAGTAATACTTTCTTGAATTAAAGAACATTTAAAAGCCGAAGACAACCTCAAGCAATCAGCTGTTTTTCTAAACATTTGACATCAATATTTTCCTCAATTTTAAGTGATGGGGGGGACTGAGACCTTTTTTTTCCACCTCAAGCCCATAAAGCAACCTCATTTTCCATTTCTGCATCAATAGACAGTTGTGAGCAGCTCACTCAAAGAAAAAACAAGATTTTGAGTCCATTTCCATCATATAATCCATTTCCAATAACATTCATGAATACCAGCCATGCTATTCATAATTTAGTTTAACTTAAACTAAAAATAAAAATATAGCCATTTTTCCAAAGATACAATGAAACAAGCACTTTCTTATAAAACTACTTTTTAAAATAATCTATTTGGTAAATCACTTGGCAGTGATTTACCAAGAAAAAGCTTTAAAAAAATTAGAAATTTTGACTTAATAAATCTACTTCTGAGACCATAAAACAACACAGGTTTTCCAAATACACAAAAAGTATGGGAAAATAGGGGGGGAAGAAGCATGCTTACAACTGAGACATCTACTTGATAGCCTATTATGTGATCATTTGAATTATAATTTTAAAGATCTTATAATAACATGGAATGTGCTTATGGCACTATATTAACTAAATTTACTTTGTCTTCACTGCACCTGTGTCTGTAATCCCTTTATACCAAATCTTTCATGCCTTTGTTCCTGAGAAACATTTTGTAAGATTCGAACTCATATATCTAGCCCCATGGCTCCCTCTGCAACATGTCTTCATTAAAATCTAACAGCTTACTCATGCTCCTGGGAGAGAACGGAATCTAAGCAGAGATGTAAAATTGATTCAGGAGGGACTAGGAGCCTGCAGATGAACAAAGCAACAGTTCCAGTCTCCAGTGAAATTCTGTATCTTTTTGTTTTTCACGTTTGCTTCCTGAAGATCCTTTAAAATCTTATTTCTCAGTGAGTAATTTTGTCTTTATGGCACAAAAGGTAATTCCCATACCTAATATTGTTTCTAAGCACATGTGAGTACCCTGCTGAGTTATATATGAGTTTTTTTTATGAATATGACACAAAATGAAAATTCCATTTCTAGACTTGAAAAAGAATGTAAATTGACTTTCATGCTCAAGTGAATTGTTGGAAGGGGGGGTGGGGAGATTCAGTTCTTCATCTTCTTTATACTTGTGTGTAATTGATACAACTTTTAGCAATTGTTCTTCATTTATAAGCTACATATTCAAAGCATAAAGTAGCAGATATTATTGATTTTTTTTGGTCTTTTCGAAACAGGGTCTCCCTATAGCCCCAGCTGTCCTGTAACTCACTCTGTAGACCAGGCTGGCCTTGAACTCACAGAGATACACCTTCCTCTGCCTCCCAAATGCTAGGATTAAAGGCGTGTACCACCACGCCTGGCTCAACAGCTATTATTGATTTTAAACAGAGTTAGGTTGCTGTCATGAAAACTGCCCACTCTTGGGGAAAGACATTAGCAGCCTCTTTAGAAATATTGTAAACTGCTGAGTCCAGCAATTTTAGTCCTTTTTGTCCAAGATTAAATGCTGGGATATCCTGAATTAAGTCCATCATATAGTGAAAAAATGGCAGGTGTCATTTTAGCTGCCATCCTTCATCTTTTCTTCAGTCTATAGGCAATTGTTACAAAGCTCCAGAGATGGATAAACAGCACTTTGATCTGGCATGAAGAAGTCTAGGTAGGGACCCCAGCTGATCAATAAGGAGAATCTCATTTCTACCAAAGCAAACTACAAAAGTGAATAAAGAACATGTTAGTGCTGGAGAGGAAGCTTCCTAAAGATTGGTGATGAAGTTCCACAGAGACAAGATGGTAAAAAGTCATATTAAAGATTATTTTTTCAGTTAATATAATCAGTGAACTCTCAAGTGAAGTATAGTGGTCTCCATTACATATTATTTTGCTTTCTGTAATTTGATACTTGTGGTCAGCTGTTGTCAGAAAAAAGTAAAACCACTAAATGGAGAATCATCAGGAACAAACAATTTATGTTTTATTTCCCACACTATTCTGAGTATTGTGATGAAATCTTACAGCACACCCTCATACTCCAAAACACCCAGGGAACAAGTCATTACTTTGTTCATTGTTTCCATTCTGTGTACACTATCTACCTTTAGTCACTGATTATGTGAATTATCAGATAAAATGTCAAAGTAGCACAGTGATGGGTGGAGGAGGTGGCTTAGGCTTGTAAATGGGAAGGCCAGAGTTTGGATTGCCAGGACCCACAAAAATGCCAGGTAAGGGTGGTGGCCTACTTGTAATCCCAGCTTTCTGAAGGCAAAGATAGGAAATATCTGGAGTAAGAGGGCTTGCAGGACTAGCTGAATCAGTGAGCTTTGGAAGCAAGTGAGAGACCCTGTTTCTATCTATAAAGTATACAGAGATGGCAGAAGACTTTCAACATCAACCTCTGGCTCTCTCTCTCTTTCACACACACACACACACACACACACACACACACACACACACACACCCAGACATGACAGTATCCATCCATGCATACATATTACCCATAGACACACAGACACATAGACATGCACAACACAGCCCACAGTGATTATGTTCAAGTAACACTTATTTTACTTGATAATGATCCCAATGCTGGCAGTTTTATTACAGTATATATTTATAATGGTTATGTCATTGTTAATTTCATATCGTGCCTAATTTATAAAGTAAACATAATCATAAGGACATAAAATATATCTATAATGTTTATAACAATTGTGATATATGCATGCATGCATACATACACATATTTTCAGTACTATCTGAGGTTTCAATAATCCACTGGGGGAACAGGGGTATTTGAATACATCTCCATGGATAAGTGGTATTACTTATTTTTTTTTTTTTTGGTCTTTTTGAGACAGGGTCTCCTTGTAGCTCTGGCTGTCCTGGAACTTGCTCTGTAGACCAGGATGGGCTTGAACTTACAGAGATCCCCCTGCCTCTGCCTCCCAAGTGCTAGGACTAAAGGCGTGCACCACCACACCCGGTAGTGGTATTACTTATAAAGTAGACTAATGTTACTCTGGTAAATCATATTTATATTCCATTTGTAATATTAGGTTCCAAATGTTGATTAATCAAGTAAAGCCTATTTATCTGAAGTTGGAATTATTCTTCCAACCTGAGTCATATGACTGCAAGATCTTTCACTATGTAATTACAGGAGGTGTCATCACATATTTAGCAAATGCATATACTCATATATTGTGCTTGCCCACAATATGTCTTTAATAAATAATAATAATTAAGTGTATCTTATGTTTGGTTTATGTTGCTTGAGGTAAAGTAATACATTTGTGCTCACTGTATTTCTAAATACTTTACTATTTAAGGTCTGTAATCAATGTTCTGTTAATATTTTTTAAGTATGAAAATGATTATTCATATAATTGTGTATTTTCAATGAAAATATATCAAATTGTCTATGTGTTCCACATTTATCAGTTCAAGCAATTCTCATGCATAGAATAAGTACTATTTTTCCCAAACTTAAATAATCAATAATCAATGGGAAATATTCAATTTGCTCTTTGCATCAAAAGAGAGGATTTGAGGAATAGAACTGGGAAGTATAATTAAAACCTTGTGTGGAACACAAATTTCTCCTTTCCTGGTGGCTCCTCTTCTTAGCAAGGAGATATTGGCAGAGTTTCCAGGACACTTATCATTCTAGGGTATTCATTATTACCTTGCTATGCAGGAACAGTAAATACAGCTTATGTGAGGAAATTCCAAGTGTAGGGTAATTATTATAAATGCCTTTAATGGTTGCCTTCTGAGATCACTGGCCATTATTGGTAATGTTACACATCCTTTCAGAATGGAAAAATACACTATTTATAGGAAGTAAAACAAACCTCCAAGGAGGTTACACATTGATGTTTTAACTAATGAGACACACATGAGATATTCCAGTTGGTCCTATTATGGTAATTAAAGCTTTCTTGTGATTCTGATTATAATGCGCTGTTTACTATGTCAGTTAAGCACACTATGTGTCACCATTTAGAACCATGGAATAACATTAGCAAACACTGTACAGTACCTAGCCAGTGTCTTTAAGGATGATCACAGAAGCATTTTGAATTCTGAGATTAAAAAGATGATACCAGATCTCATAGCGATATAAAGAGACAGGGCTTTATAGTTTTAATGATGAACTTGTATAGAAATCGAGGCATATGACTTATCTACAGATATTCAATCTAAACAATAGAAAAATTTGTAGTAAAAAAGAAAATGTTCCCAAAGGAAATCTTGACTCTCTGTCATAACCAAGTTACAAACTTGCTTTTTATTTTGTATTTCCTATCAACTGGCTCTGAAGTTGCATTTGTTTTCCATTTTAACTAAATTCCATGAATTTTAATTTGTACTCATTACTAGCATTGCTATTGTATTTTGATTGTTTTGGGTTTTTAATGGCTGGGTCTCCCTACAGCACCTGGTGTCCTAGAACTTGCTATGTAGACCAGGCTGGCTTTGATCTTACAGAGACTAAAGGTGTGCATTAGCAGGCCCAGCTAGTAAAATGTATTTTTAACATGAAATTTGGTGCTTGAATTGGCATTTGTGAAAGTATTCTTAAAGCAATGCCTTTCATGAAGTGGTGAAAATGGCTGTTACTCAACACTAGTAAATCTCCCTCAATAATGTAAAGCGATATTCTGTTTTTCATGACATTCTTTTAAAAATTAATTTTAATATTTATTTTTATTTTATACATATGAGTGTATTGCTTCTATGTCTATAAGTGTCCCATACTGTTCAATGTCCTTGGAGGTCAGTAGATGGCATCAGATTCCCCTGGACCTGGAGTTATGGATGATTATTAGCAGCTGTGTGCATGCTAGGAATTGAACCTATCCAATGCTTTGAACTGTGAGGTCTCTCTCCAGCTCCTCCATTACATTTTTAATGTACCCTTTTTGCTAAAACTTTTGCAGATGGACCGGAATAGAGAAATGGTTAAAGCAAGGCTTACAGCATAATCATTTGGTGAGTATGAATTAGAGAGATACATGCACATCTATCTTTATTTCAGCTCTCTTCACAATAGCCAAGAGCTGGAACCAGCCTAAATGCCCCTCAACAGATGAGCGGATAACAAAAATGTGGTATATCTACACAATGGAGTTCTATGCAGTGTAAAGAAAGATGACATCATGAACTTTGCAGGTAATTGGATGGACCTCGGAGCCATTATGCTAAGTGACTTAACAAAGACCAAAAAAAAAAAAAAAACAAAACAGGGAAGGGTTTCTCTCATTTGTGGATGCTAGTACCAAATTCCCCAATTGAAAGGCAAGCTGAGCAACGTTATAGTTATATTTCTTTCTACCTGAAAGCAATTGAGATGTTATAATGTGAATCTCTTAATGAGCTCTAGAATTAACTTACCACTTACTTTCAGACCTGGTAATTAATGTATATGGGTGGAAGGTAAACATTCATATTTTAGAGTAATATAAAATTAAAGGGAAAAATGTGAACTCCTAAACATATATTCCTGGAGGACATAATTCTGGTCCATATATGACATTTATATTAGGCATATTTTGGAGCAATACAATTGGGAGGGAACCACAACAACATAAGGACTGGGTCAAAGAATGGACTGATATAATTAAATTCTGCCCAAAACAATAAACCTTTGCAGAGGAAAACTTAAAATAGACTGAGAGAAAAATACAAGACATGTATGGCAGAATGCAGGAACTGGAGTGGGGTTGGAGAAGGGAAAGGGGAATATGTCTAAATTGAACTGAGAAATGATGTATGAAATACACAAAATGCCAATAAAAGGATTATATTAAAAATAAAAAAAATAAATTAATTAAAAAAACTCACAAGGCTCAGGAAACTGCGAAAACTTTAAAGATGTACAAGCCCTTTCCCCCAGTTGCATAAGCAGTAACAATGGTTGGGGAAAGGAGACTCGGCAGCCAAGGGGCCTGCAAGTCATAACTGGAGTGATGCAGCTTTTGTTAGTCGTCACCCAGGGTGAGGTGGGCTTTGTGGTGACACAGCTACCTTTGCTCCTGTAAGTAACCTTTACTTGTAAATAGCCCCAATAAGCCCACTGGTTCACTCCAAAAAAAAAAAAAAAAGAGAGAAAGAAACAGGAGTTGCAGTATGCTCTCCAACTATAAATAGTCAAGAATATTGGGTGAGTCTCTAAATCCAGATTGTTCACTGATTAAAAATGTTTGCTGATTAAAAAAAATTGTCTTTGCAATCTTATAAATATCTGAAGTAACACTTCAGAACTGAATGACTGTATATATTAAAAAGTGTAACTCAAAATGCATTTGACATAAATTTACCAAGAGACCTGATCAAGGTGGTCAGTGCAACCCCAGCACTCAAACTGCAGGGGCTATAGGTGTCTTTAAGTTTCAGACCAGCAAGGGCCACATACTGAGACTTTGTCTCAAAAAGTAGCCTGAGAATTCTCTAACTCTGCAAAATAATGCACATTGGCAAGCACACAAAATATGAAAGGTTAAAATCAGGCTAATATGTTGGCTAATCATTTTGGAAAAATAAAATATATGTATATATACACATATAAGTATCTGAGACATATACATTGTAATAAGTAATTTTAGAATAATATGTTTTTTCTTCATGTGAAAGAAAATTACAGAAGGTAATTTTAAAAGGTGCTAATGCCTGCACAACTTTTGAAAGGGAGGGAGAATTAGATCAAAATAAGACCATAGCCTTGACATGGTATTGAGAAGTGAAATTGCCCTTCCAATATCCAAGCAACTATTAAAGATAATGAAGGATGATCTAAATCAGTTCTGTACTCCATATGTGACAGAAGTAGGCATCTAGTCTTTGATATTGGTTTCTCAGTTTAGTTCATTGATTCATCTACTTACATTGAAAGTAAAGGTTTGAAGCTCTCCACAGTGCATTATCCAAACAGATAGAGCCGAACAACTTTGTTCAGCTCCACTCTTCCACCATTGTTCCAGAATTAATGGAGCCAGGTGACCATGTACAATCACTCTGAATCATGAGCCAAAATAAAATCCCTTCACTGAAATTGATTTTCTCAGATAGTTTATTACAATGATGAAAGCTAACTAACACAGATTCTATTATTTCCTGCATGGAGTCTTGCTTTGATCAGAAGTTATGAATTCTATACAATATTCTCAATCAATCCCTAAATAACTTGTATGTAGGATGATTCTGCTTCCTTTTACTAGTGGGAGACAGAGGCTGCTATCATGGAGAAACACAAAGCTCAGCCCATCAAGAGTGGAACAGGATGTATTCATGTGACAATCACATAATGAGTTGTGAAATCATGATTTTTAATGAAACTCCATTGTCTGCTGTTCAGATTAGAGAATGTCATCCTCCTGAACAAGCAGAAACATTTCCAGATTGATTGAGCCATCTTTACTGAAACAGTGTCTCCTTTAACCCCTAAGAATAGTAGCTGATTGTAATTGCATAAATGGCATAATATTTTAGAGACCTATGGAGAACTCCTGTAGCACAGAAGCCTTTTCTTGGCAGAGCCTGCCATTGTACACAGTTCTTATTCATCATTCCTGATTTCATTAGTACGGACATTTGTATGGTAATGGATTAAGGTTTATAGGTTTATTTTACTGTGCTGTAGATTCTGATGTAATTATACCACTGATGGATTGTATTAAACTACTTTGTGGGAAGCTTTCAAAACACATCAGACTCCGGAAGTGCTTGTGGTCCACAAAATCTGCCATTTTTCTTCCCACCTTTAGTTACTGAGGAAGTCTGCTTTCACTTAGCTTGTATACAACTTTTGAACTCCTGTTATTCTTCTGCTCATTTTTAGGTTTCAAGGAAACTAAGTTGGCTGAGATAAATACACATGTATTACCTTCCAGTCCCAAGTATTTAAATTTTCATTAAGAAAACAAGCAAAATTGAGTAATGAGAAAAATGTGAATATATCACCAATTCCTTTCATACTGCTGCCTTTTTTTTTTTTTTTTTTTTTTTTTTTTCCCCAACGTCTGTTATAAGATGTTCTCTAGGATGTAGAGGCACATTCAAAAGACTGTTTGGATCACAGAAGCATAAACATATTGGTACAAAATCTAATACATCTCTTGCTGAGGTAGCCCAGGCTTTCTGATCATCTGGCAAGGGACAATTTGAACATATGCTTTTGATCAGAGAGCTATTTGACTGGGCTTTATGCGTAATCTATGTATCTGTGGAATATGTAGGTAATTTCGAGGATTAAAAACCCAGAAGGAGTTCCTTACCTATCATTACATTCTAAGTTTTGGAGGCTGGCATAAATGTTTTATTCACCCATATAGTTTTTAAATTAAAGAACTTAGATACCTGAACATAAGATCATGAGCCAGCAGGCCATTGTTTCATTCAAAGGAAAGTGAGCCTGAAAAGGTCAGGCAGTAGAATTCAACTGCAACAAATGACTAGCTCTCTACCCCAAGCTCCACATTTGTGTATCCAATTACCCATCTGTATCTCCATGTAGATGGCAAATATGCCTCCAGAATTTTACCAGTTCAAAAAGAATTTAAAAAATCTTGTTCTTTGCTCAAAGTCATATTACTACATTCACAACCTAACAATCCTATTTTTTCCTCAAGCTTATCTGATGTCAATAAATAATGTCACCTTTTTCATTGCCAAAACCATTGAAATCTTTTTTATGACTCATATATTTCATTCAACACAGCAACAAGATCCCTAGCCTCTAGTTGAAACATCAATCTCAACTTGACCAAACCTCTCAACTTCAGAAGCAATACCTAGTCATAATAGTATTGATGTCTCTCTTGTTTTTCTGAAGTGATTTTGTCATTATTTTATATTCCTGTATCTATTCTTGTTTGTGTATGGTAGACATTTTCTGCCTGGAAACAAGAGCACTCTTTTAAAATTGAAAATCAGAATACACTAGTATATTAGTATAATGTGGTATACCAATGGCCTGTAGGGTGTAACCGTGCTCAGAGAAAATTCTGTCTTGCTATGGGTCTACTACTCTTTTCCTTTTCACCTCTTGATCTCACCATCTAACCTTCACTCTTATGCCCATTCTACTCCAGTGCTGGAACACATCCAATTCATCTGTGACATAGTGATTTATATTCTGTTACATCTACTCGAGGTTTTATTTTTCAACCTCTTTAAGTCTTCCCTTTTATCCAAGTCTCTATAAATGCCACTTTCTCCTAAATAATTTAAATTAGCCCAATCTAAAACCATCTAAATCTACTACTCTTCTACCCCATTCATCTTATTTCCCATTGTTTGTTTGACCTCATAGCTATTGCCTCTTAGAGCACTTTCTTTACAACTTATTTATTTACTTTTACTCTATTTTTCCACTCAGTACTACTTGTGTTGATAAACTCTTAGGGGAGTGCCTGGTAGACAGTAAATGTTTGATGAAATAATGATCAAAGAATGGACTGAAAATAAAGCACTGAATTTGAGTCCTATAGAACTCAAAAGGCCAAGACTAGCTGAGAGTATCTGAGGGATATATTAAGTATCCTGGACTCTGGACTTCTCTTCCATTTATAGGTTTCCCATTGAGTTACTTAATGTCCTTTATAAAAACAAACAAGTCATCAAACTGGCATCTGGGAATGGAGGGGAAAGTAAAAACATAGAGAAATCATTTAGAAATTGCAGACTGTCCCTTTAGCAAGTGACTGAATGCTAAATTTAATTGGATGTGCTCCACTAGAGAAAATAGTCTACTCATTAAAACATCAATACATGAAGTTCCAAGCAATCTGGCATCTCCTTTGAATTACAATATGTGCAAAAGAAAGACTCATAATATATTTTCTCCCGATGGGGTACTTTCTTATATGTAATTTATTCTGGTTGTATTAGCTATAGAGAGAAGAATTTTCCAGATAATGGTCATCTGGTTTTGAGTCGATAGTACAAAAAAGTACATATTGGTTAAATTGATTAGTGCTATATTCTAGTCTGTAGAGATTCAAATCAATTTCAAATACATTTTCTGATCTTCCTTATACTGAATTGAAACTCAAAAATAAAATGCCTATTTTATGTAAAAGAAAAAAACCAAAAAAGTAAATAGTCCACATCTCTGAGTTGTTTTCCAAGGTTAAGAATTGAGTAGCTCACTAAACCTGGGTTAGTCTTTCAAATGCAGGTGCCACATATATAGATTGTTCATAAGTCTGTAGTAAAAAAAAAAGTAAAACACCATCTATGACTGAATTTTTAAGTTTCTAATATATCCCTAGAAGTGTATGACAACATTGAAATTAATGCAGTATTGACTGTAGTAACCTTAAAGAATTTTTGATTTACTTAAATATTTGGAAATATGATATAAATTATGTGAATGGACTTTAAAACCCTACCAATATGACCCCCAGCTTTGGCTCCCAACACTGATTTTGTTGTACAGTTTATGTTTCACCACTAGTGTGTCAGGCACAAAATTGACCATTGCTCTTCCTATTTCCTAGAAGTTTCTTCCTCCTCATGCTTTAATCCTTTGCCTGAAACATATGATTCAACCTCAAATAACATGTTCTAAAAAGGTTACCTCTGGCAGCCCTATACAAAGAAACACTAACCTTTATATACATATTTGTTCCTCAAAGATAGCATAATTTCCAATTTCCAATTGTGATGGTATCTAACTCACATACCCTGTCAGAAATAACCATTTCATTCATATTTGATTCTTTATTTTTTACTGATGTGTGTCTTATTCTTTATAAAAAATGGAAGTTGTTGAGGCTGGAGAGATCGTGGGGCTCAGTGGTTAAAGGTCCCTGGCTACTCTTGCACAGGATCCAGGTTCAGTTCTCAGCACTGACATGATGACAGCAGCCATCTTTAACTCAAGTTCCAGCGCATCCAACTCTCTCTTCTAGCCTCCACAGGCTTTGCATAACATGGATACACTTACAAACATGCAGGCAAAACACTCATACATATAAAATAAAAATAACAAATAAAATATTTAAAAATTAAAAATGAATAAGAAAATACTGTTTCTTAGACTATCTTGGTGGTAAGAGAGAAGGAAAAATGAATGAAAATTGAAAGAGAACATGATGCAAAGGAAGAAAAATATGATGTCAAATGGAACATTGTTTACAGAGTCCCATTCCTCCGAAAAGCAAATGGGTAATGCTGTTTCAGAGGACCTGGGTTTGATTCCATGCAGCCACAAGGTGGCTAACAACCTTCCATAACTCCAGTTCCAGGAAAATTCAATCCCCTCTTCTGATCTTTGTGAGCATTTTAGGACATCGGTACACTTATATGCATGTATGCAAAACACTAATAAACATAAAAAAAGATCACATCATTATTAAAATTTATTATTTTTATTATTGTGAATGCTAACTGGAGATCAGAAAGCTTTTTGATAATTATTTTCCTCTTTTTTGAGTCAATTCTCCATTTTATAGGCATACCTGACTTGTAGAAATATTATAAAAAGTTAAAAAAAACATAAAGACTTTGTTTTCAACACTGATTAATTCTAAATACCTATTTGTGGAAATATATATATATATATATTTATATTTATATTATTTTTATTTTTATATTTATATTTTTATGTATTTTATATTCTATATTTATATTTTATATATATTATATAATATATATATAATATATATATTTTATATTATATATTATTATATATAATATATATTATATATAATTATATATAATATAAATTTATTATATTAAATTAATATTATTATTATATTATATATATATATTGCCAAGTAATAACTGAATTAATAATTGAAACTCCATAAAATTCAATTTCAATAACTGTTCCAAATGAACTTGCTGGGGAGTTTCTAAGGAAGTGGAAAGAATACACTTCTGTGGGCTGGAGAGATGGCCTAGTGGTTAAGAGCGCCGACCGCTCTTGCAGAGGACCCGGGTTCAATCCCCAGCACCCACATGGCGGATGAGAACTGTCTGAAACTCCAGTTCTAGGAGAACTCCAGTTCCAGGGGACTCCAACACCCTCTTCTGACCTCCGCAGCATTGCACGACACGGGTGCACAAACTTGCATGCAGACAGTACATTCATACACATACAGAAATAAATAAAATTAATTAAAAAAATTTTAAAAAGAATATACTTTTGTGGCCTCCTCGTCTTAGGCCTCTGTTGCTTTATATTGTACTGTTTGGATGTTTATCCTTCATCTTCTCTTTTGCCAATTACCTCCATAATTATTTTTACCTTTAATAGGCCTCTTCCTTTTGTCAGCTTCTGCATTTCACAAATTACAAGTCTCTTCAGACAATCAGCCTTGAATAAAGCCTTAAGTTATCCCTGCATTTGGGTTAATTTTTATTGTGTTTTTCTCATTAAAGCTTTTCTAAGGATTAAATTGAAAGGATCAGGTATATTCTCCACTATGACCTGATCACTTAGGAGTTAGTGTTTGAATAATTACATTGACTTCTAGTTAGAGATTTTGCTTATAGTTTTGAGATTTCAGTACTGCTTTATTCTTTTTAGCCTCAGTTCAATAGTTTAAAAGACTAAGATATCCCATAAGTAAAAGAGGAATTTTCTAAATTCCCACTAAGAATCAGCACACACATTGATTACACAAAAGCTAGCCTATGTACTTTTTAAAAGGCTAAAACCATTGTTTAGGTTTTGAAAACATTTGCACCAAGTATGGCAGCTTAGCTTTTCTCTTTTTCCTGGTTTTCCTCTTTTGAAAGTATACAATCTATTTTATTCAAAACCCTATGTAGTAGTACTATCACTACCCTATTATTGCCTATACATTTTTCACAAATAATAAGTTCAAAATAGCATGTGTGTTTAAACTTTGATTTTTTTAGTTGCAAGAACTTACCTGTTGAAATATAAAAGGTCATATAGCAGGCATCAGTAATAAATGTTTATGGACCTAAAGTGTTTGGACCAAGGTTTTATTTGTGCATATACATGCAATCATTTGTGTATGAATATATTTGCTCCTATGAAAAATGGTAGGTATTCTGCATACTATTAATAAAAATGCTGGGCTGGAGAGATGGCCTAGCGGTTAAGAGCACCGACTGTTCTTGCAGAGGATCTGGGTTCGATCCCCAGCACCCACATGGCGGCTGAGAACCATCTGTAACACCAGTTCCAGGAGAATCCGACACCCTCTTCTGACCTCTGCGGCATGACACGGGTGCACAGACCTGCATGCAGACAGTACATTCATACACATATGAAAATAAATTAAAAATTTTTTAAAAATTTAAAAAATGCAAAATAGTTCCTCAAATAATGTAAGACAAAAAGAATTTGTGAAAAGGGACTTTATCACATGGGGTTACAGAAGGGGGAAGAAAGGCTCTTTTGACAATTCAAAGGATGAAGACAAGTTATTATTTTAGCAATTAGACATAAGCAGAGAAAAATGATAATCGGGCTGTGGGCAGAGGATGAAGGACAGGAAGTATTGCTGGAGAATGAAGATGCAGTGTGCTCAGCTCACAGCGCCAGGTTGAGGTTCCACCACAGCATGAAGGACACAAAGCATTATAGGAGAATGAAGATGCAGTGTGCTCAGCTCACAGCGCCAGGTTGAGGTTCCACCACAGCATAGCCTCAGTTTGTCTTTAATTATCATTTGTTTCTTTGCTTATTCAACTAAGTTTCCAATTTTTATTACCATTTGTATATTTAATGTTTGCTTCAATTGTAATCATGCTTATACCTGTGTGAGATTATTGTGCCTGCATATAAATGTACCCATGTCATACAGTGCCCACGGAGGCCAGAAGAAGGCATCAGATCCCCTGGAACAGATGGTTGTTAGCTGTCATTTGGGTGCTGGAGTTAGAACTCAGGTCTTCTTCAAGAGCAGCCAGTGCCCCTACCCACTTCCTTCTCTCCAGCCGTAACATGCTTGTACTATATCTTAGCCTTCCTTCCTCTCCTTCTCCCTCAATTTTTGTACTCTATTTTTTCTTTTGTTGTTCTTTATGGAAATAGATACAAGTCATGATCTTCTGATTCAACATCCCAAACACTTGCATTATTAGTTGATGTTAATGTTGTTTATTATGAGATATCAGATCATGGGTGTATTTAAAATTATCTTGCTTGTTGTGGCTCGAGAGATGGCTCAGTTGTTATGACCAATGTCTGCTTTTGTAGAGGACCTGGGTTCAGTTCCCAGTACCCACATGGTGGCTAACAACCATCTATAACTCCAGTTCCAGGGGATCCAATACCGTTTGTGACCTCTACCACCACTGCGCAACACTGGGTGCACTTACATACATGGAGACAATATACTCATACACATAAAAAATAAACTAATAAATAACATATTTTATAAATTATCTTTCTTATAAATATTTGAAGTTTTAATTAAGGAACTTGTCAGAAATTATAATTTTTCTGCCTTTCCCCCTCTCTCTCTTTCCTACAGGGCAGCATACTTTTTGTCACTCAATTTCTGTAACCTTAACTTCTTTCTGAGTCTGTGACTGATTTGGGAATTGTCTGTGAATCTTCATACTATCAAGTTCTAATGTCAATAAAACAATTCTTTTCATATCAAATAACAGGTATTATATAGTTTAAGCCTTTTCATGCCTATCACAAACCATATAATATTGCATATGTACATACTTGTTAGTTAGCTGTCCATTACTCTAATAAAGAACTGAAACAATTAACTCGTGAAGAAAATACATATTCAGCTCACATTTGTAGAGATTACAGTACCTGATGCTACCCTGTAGCTTGCAGCCTATGTGCGTTCTTCTTCATCCATGTTTTCTCACTTGTCTTGTCACCCCTTAGATATGTTTACTGACATTAAATCTGATTTTATTTTTTTCATTTACAGAGTTTTTATTTGGTATACCATCTCATATGCTTCTTTCCCATTGGATAATTTTATATTTGTTTTCATTTATTTAAATATGTTTCATTTTACTTGTTTATTTACGGTGTGTGTTTGTATGTCTATATGTTTGCATGCATGTGTGTGGCATGGCTTGTGTGTGGCATGGCTTGTGTGTGGCAGTCAGAGGACAACTTCGGGGAGCCTCTTATTACCTTCTACCTCTTGGAAGCAGAGGATTTTGGGTGATTTCTGTCGCAGTTTTCTGCAGGTAACCTGGCCTATGGGTCTCCTCCTTTCGCCACCTGCCACCTTCCTATGGGAGCATGAGGTTAAAATTGTATTCCACTGGATCTGGATTTTTATTTTATTTTTTATTTTTTATTTTTATTTATTTAGTTATGAGTATGAATGTACTGTCTGCATGTAGGTTTGTGCACCCGTGATGTGCAATGCCACGGAGGTCAGAAGAGGGTCTTGGATTCCCCTGGAACTGGAGTTCTCCTGGAATTGGAGTTTCAGACGGTTCTCAGCCGCCATGTGGGTGCTGGGGATTGAACCCGAGTCCTCTGCAAGAGCAGTTGGTGCTCTTAACCGCTAGGCCATCTCTCCAGCCCCTGGATGTGGATTTTTATGAAGGTTCCGAGGATTCAATGAGGCTTGTGTCACAAGTGCTTTCATTATTTATAATTTCTTAAAAACATTCGTCTGATATATTCATTATATAAAATTTAGTACCAGTCTTTTTTTTTTAATTTTATTTATTTCTGTATATGTATGAATGTACTGTCTGCATGCAGGTCTGTGCACCCGTGTCGTGCAATGCCTCAGAGGTCAGAAGAGGGTCTCAGATTCCCCTGGAACTGGAGTTCTCCTGGAGTTTCAGACAGTTCTCGGCTGTGGGTGCTGGGGATCGAACCCGGGTCCTCCGTAAGAGCGGTTGGCACTCTTAACCGCTAGGCCATCTTATACGTACTTAGATTTTATTATTTTTATTTTATGTCTATGAGTGTTTGCCTGAATATGTATGTGTAAGTACACCTGTGTCACGCAATGCCTGTGAAGACCAGAAAAGGGAGTCAGATCCCCTGGAAATTGAGTCACAGATAATTGTTAGCTACCGTGTGGGTGCTGAGAACTGGATCCTGGTTCTCTACAAAAGCAGCCAATGCTCTTGACTGCTGAGGCATTTCTCCAGCTTTAGTGCCTGTCTTTTTATCTTTAGTACCTCTGTCTCTGGTAGCAGAACAGTGTATTGGTTCTCCTGGAGCTGGAGTTACAGGTACTTATAAGCCTCCTGGTACAGGTGTTGGGAACTGAACTCTGGTTTTCTGGAAAGTCACCAAGGGCTTTTAAGCACATAGCTATCTCTTTAGCTTCTTTTATCTAGTTTTGGCTCATATTTTCGTGTTTCCTTTTGTATGTGAGTATCTTTGTGTGCTGGTTTTTCCCTCTAGGAAAGAATGCCATTGTCTTGAGAACTGTAGTAGATGCATACTTTTTCAGAGAGATGATTGGTTTGCTAAATGCCAGAGGCAGCTGCCATTGCTGACTATCTGGAATCAAGCTCATCCCTTGAGGATTCTTTTTCTAAAAATATTTTATCCATGTAAGAATTTCATACAATGTAGCCGGGCGTGGTGGTGCATACATTTGATCCCAGAACTCAGGAGGTAGAGGCAGGCAGATCTTTGTGAGTTCAAGTCCAGCCTGGTCTACAGAGTGAGTTCCAGGACAGCTGGGGTTACAGGGAGACCCTGTCTCGAAAAGACCCAAAAAAATTTCATACAGTGTATTTTTGATTTTGTTTGTAATTTTTTGATTGTTGTTAATTTCATATGAGTATTTATTGTCTTCCCATTATTTCCATCACTCCAAGTCCTCCCGTGTACCTGCACACTGTATATATATGTATATATATACATATATATATATATATATATATATATATATATATACATTTAATGATGGTTGTATGTATCTGTGTTTTGTACTGCCAATTCGAGATCAGATAATCTCTCATGTGGAAAACTGATTCTGCCTTCCTCAGCCTCCATGGGTTGTCTGCAAGCTCTTTATCTTGAGGTGGGACCCCATAACATTCCCCCCCCATCAACCTTGTCATGTCAACTGGTTTTGTCATTATGCAGATCTCGTTAGACTACCATACTATGGAAAATGTATTGCTGCAGTTTCCCTCTCATGCCTAAAATATATAAACTAGCAGCAAATGTTTGGTCTTCTGTCTCCTCCATTCTTCCCACCCTCTCTTGTTCAATGTTTATTGAGCATTAGGTGTAGAGGTTGTACTATAGCTGTGTCACTTAGGGCTGGGCACCTCATAGCCAATTATTCTCTGCATTTGAGCAGTTATGGAAATTTGTAGTAGTATCCATCCTTTGCAAAAAGAAGCTTCCTTGATGAGAGATACACTTATCTATTAATATAAGGATGCATATTAAAACAGAGTGAGCAATTAATTGATCTAAATATGTGACAGAATTGAGTTTTCCTCTGGAGTCTATGACTTCTCTAGCCTTGTGCCGTTGATCTACTTTTCCAGTACCTTGCATGGTTTCCTTGCCTGAGCTGGCCTTAAGTCTAATTAGACAGTTATCGGTTACCTGCAAGCTAAAAGTGCCACTATTTTACCCACATAGATCATTTTCTGGGCCTAATACGGTTTGTAGATGTTTTGGCTAGGTAGGATCCATGATTGGCTTTCTCCTTTGGGAGCTTACATACTATCTTCTGATACTATGGGGAGTAGACTTCAGGAAGGAGGTTTCCAGGTTAGTTCCAGTTTGATTAGTCCTATGTCTGAAATATGTCCTGTCTTCAGTAATAGGATCTTACCTTTAAGTTTAGGTAGGGAATCAAGGGCTGTGGCTGTGTTATTTGGGAGTCTCTTAGACTGCCCTGACCAACAACTCAAAGAGACGCTTCCCATGTTGGGCACCATTGTTTTGTTATATTGCCACCAGTTATACACATGAACTTATATTTTATTTTAGTAGACTTTTTTTTCTTTCTTTTTTTTTTATTGATGCATTGTGTATTTCATACAACATTTTCCAATTTAGTTCAGGCATATAACCTCTTCCCTTCCCCCCACCCCACCCCTATCCATCCCAGATCATGCATTTTGCCGTAAGTTTTCTGCATCTTTCTCTGCTTTTTTGTTTTGTTTTGTTTTCATTTGCCCATGAAAGTAACCAGCCAGAACTGACTAGAGACCAACACATCAGCTCCAGAGAAAGTAGAGTGTTTTGCTTCTCATCCACCTGTGCCCCTTTTCTAAGCCTAGGGAACAATCTGCGGAAGAGGGGGCGTGGTAGAATGTAAGGGCTGCGATTGGGGTGAATGGTGAAACTACAACAATATAGACTGGACACTCATTTGATCAACTTGATTGAACATACAAGCCCCCCCTGCTGGATGGTGGGACCCATGAGCTGTGTGGGTTTGGGCACAACTGCTTGCAAATTGGTTTTACATGAAGGATGCTTGTACTCACAAATTATCACTTATTGTTAAAAAAAAATGAAAACAAAACAAAACAAAAAAGCAGAGAAAGATGCAGAAAACTTACAGCAGAATGTATTTTAGTAGACTTTTAAAGATAGTACATTTCCTTTGTTTTTATTTCCACACTACTTAAGCATTATTGATCCCTCTTTACTCTTTCAGTTCCTGTACAGCCTTCCCTCCTCCCTCCTCAGTAAAAGTAGCTCTAGTTTCCATATTAACCTCCTGATGACTCATGTTTCCCACTACCCCTATCTCAGTTTCCATTGGTTCCTTTCCATTTGTCTGGCTCCTGTGGTTATATCACGATATTTACTCACATGTAAGTATTTGGAGCTATGATCCACAAATGAGAGAGAATGTCCATGGCTTCTTTCCCTGAGTCTTGGTTACCTCACTTTGTATAAAAGTTTCTAGTTCCACCATATACCTGCAAGTTTCATGATTTCATTTTTCTTAAATATTTTTATTAATTTTATTTCTGTATGTATATGAATGTACTGTCTGCATGCAAGTTTGTGCACCCGTGTCGTGCAATGTTGCGGAGGTCAGAAGAGGGTGTCGGATTCCCCTGGAACTGGAGTTCTCCTGGAGTTGGAGTTTCAAACGGTTCTTGGCCGCCATGTGGGTGCTGGGGATCGAACCCGGGTCCTCTGCAAGAGCGGTTGGCGCTCTTAGCCACTAGGCCATCTCTCCAGCCCCTCATTTTTCTTTATTGGTGAGTAGAACATATTCAAACTCCTTTTCATAAAGCCCTTATCAATACTTTGTCATGTATGCTATCATTATTTGTCTTTGTCTTTTTTTAAGGCTTATGAAGTCTAATCTGTATTTCTAAATTGCTCTTAGGTTTAGGTCTTTTCCTTGAAGTCTGGTTAACCTCTCAGGTGTCTCACCAGTAAAGGAAACTCTCTCTCTACAGGCAGATGGCAATTACCAGTAGGTCCTCAGCTAGGGCTGGGGATTCTTTCCCAGATTGTATATCTGTTCTGGAATTTCCCAAGTCTTCTGCATGCTATCACAAGTCCTGTGGGTTCATATATGCAGCTATCATTTCATGTCTAGGGAACACGATTTCCCTCTACTCATCTACTAGCTCTGACTCTTATATTTCTGCTCTCTCTTCAGCAAAGATATTTCAGTATTTGGAGGAGAGGGTGTGATATAGGTGTCCCCTTCAGGCCTAAGCAGTCTGCAATCTCTTATCTTCACATTGACCTTTTGGGGGTCTCAGTATTAATAACATCTGTTTCAAGAAGAAAATTATCAGATTAGAGCTGAGAATACACTAATCTATGGGTATAATGATAAGTCATTAGGAGTCAGATTAATAATATACCTATTTAGCAAAATGCTATTAGTAGGTTCTAATCCTCTATGGCCTGTGACCTGTCTGTCCAGAGTTTCCTATCCCTGATAACAGTATCAGATAGGGATTCCATCTTGTAAAGTGGGCCTTAAATCCAATAATAAGGGGGTTGGTATTCACATACCATTCATGTCGGGAGCCTTTTCTAACTATGTCATGATTTATTAGAACCAAGCTTAGCAGAAGCATCTTTACCCACAGAGCCATCTCTCTGGCCCACAGTATGATTTTAACTACTACAGCTTCTCAACATCAGTTCATTGGATCATCAGGAACTTTACTTTCATTTTGTTACTATGAAATCTATAGTGATGTCTGGTTAAGGCTATCACCCCACTTTCTTATCTCTGCTCTTAATCAAGCAGGTTTTCCTGCATATGTGCTGTATATGTAATTATCTGTACATATTGTGCAGACAGACTCACCCCATATAAGGACGTTTTTTTCACAAAGTTAAGATTTGCTGTGTAGTTTAATCAACTGTGAAGTTTTCTTCTGGATAAAGAAACAGCTCTGAGTGGTCAAAGGAGACACTTGCACATTTATAGAGCTCAAGATGATCACAGCAAGCAAACAGCTGAGGAGTTATCTTACTTTTCAGGGGATGAACAAGAGCCTCTGAGACTGTGTTCCCGTCATATCAGGTCAGATGACATTACACAGTTGCTGCCATCATTGGGAAAAACCATTTGACCCCTAACTTGGTAGCTGTACTTTTCTTATTTCATGTGTCTCATTGGGCTGTCTCATCAGTAATTCAAAAGACTCCTATAATCCCCTTGGATCTTCAATTCTGAATCATAATAACTTTCCCACAGCACTTACCCCTTTGAAGAGTAGCTCAAGGTTTTTTTTTTAATTCTTCTTAGATTTTCTATTATGGTTACACTCACTCCTCTTTCCATTATTCATGAAGACCTACAAACACTAGAAAATCTCAAATCGTGAGCCCAACAGTTGTTTTTTTTTTCTTTTCTTTTTTCCATTCCTAAGCATATTTGGATTAAGCCCACCTTGATATGCCCTCTAGACATTAATTTTCACTAGTTGTTTTAAAGAGCCTTTTTTTTTTTTTTGCTTTTGCTTTGGTTTCAGGCAACAGATATGAAATTTGACTGTACCAATTAGAAAGACTTTGGCAGCTTGTAGCTGAAGTTCACTATTTAAGTTGACTTAAATAAAAAGGAAACATGTTACAAAGCAAGGAGTCCCTGTGAAGCAGGGAACATTTTCCCAATATAGTAAAGATGTTGTAAACAATGAAACTCAAAGCTAAGGCAGGAGGATTGCCATGAATTCCAGGCCTTCCCAGGCTATAGAAAAAGATCCTGTCAAAACAAAAGAAAATATCGTCTTACTCAAAGAACCACTACCAACAACAAAAACTCAAAATACACTGTTTAAGCAGAGTGGGAGGTCTATTATTCAATATATTCACAAATGGTAGTCTATTATGCCTATACAGGTAGATGACTTAGGTTGGTATGTTGGTCTGCTCTGTGAAGTCAATCCAAATACTCCCTCCTGACTTGTTACTCTAGCATTGGGTATGATGTAATCATCACTCTTTTGCTCATTTTCATCTATGTTCCATTCCTTAGGAGAGAAGATTAAGAAAAAACATAAAAACGATTTCCTTATAAAGAGAAACTATGGATGATGAATAGCATGATAGTTGTTTTCACATTCTGTTTCCAAAGGATGTCCTAGGGGCCATACCTATGTGGGTCTTTAGTGTAATGAAATAGAAGCAAAACGGATATAAAATGAAGAGGACAAAGTGGATACTAAAGAATATGCAGCTTCTGACCAATGCGGCATTGCACTACATGGGTGCACAAACCTACTTGCAGACAGTAAATTCATACACATAAAAATAAATAAATTAAATTAAAAAAAAAGGCTCGATGGCCAGGGATAGGGGAGGATTTTTTTTTATGGGATTTTTTTTTTTTCTGAAACCATTTAGCCTGAGCACCTTCAGTAGTTCTCTTCCCAAGTCACATGGTTGATGATGGACTCATAAGTAGAATCAGAGCAGTGTGATTTCTTTGATCAGATAATATAGCTTCTGAGCCAGGGATTGGTTAAGCCCCTTAAGTCAATGAAGTAAAGGGAGCTACTTAAGTACAAGTTTGTTTTGCAAGACAAATAGGAAGGGGAGACAAACAGAAAGTTAGCACTGCTTACTGAACTTCCAGCATGAGACCAGTACAGCTGTCCTGTTCAGGATGGATCCAAGAATCTTATAATCACCTTAAAAAATAAAGAAATTAAAGTTTAAAGCTAGGCATTGTAGCTTATGTCTTTAATCCCAGAAAAGGAAGGTGCATCTCTATGAGTTGGAGACCAACCTGGCCACCGAGCAAGTTTCGGGGCCACCAAAGCTACAGAGTGCTGGAAGACAGGAGGATTCATTCTCTTTTAAGGGTATGACTCATGGCAGGTTAACCAGGCTCCATTGGATGAATCCATACCAAATGACATTTGGGGAGGCAAATTTGACTCTGTAGGCCTTAATACATACATACATAATAGATTATATGACATTGGAAGGGGAGTTAATGAGGGGTGTGCAGATATAAGAAGGTTTCTAAACCCAATAAAAATATATTGTATGAAGTTTGCCAACATTCAGTGAAAATGAATCAAGTGATATTTTTTACCCATTTACAAACTACTAAAAGGAATTTAATATTTTAATTCCTTTTAGTAAAAAATTAATGTTTTAATATGAATTAGAAATGAAGGAAAAGTGTGACCATGATGCATAAGAAAAAAGTGAAGGAAAAGGACTTGTAAGATCTAATTTGGGGGGCTGGAGAGGTGACTCAATATTTAAGAGCATTGGCAGCTTTTGCAGAGGATCTTGGTTCTATTCCCAGCAACCACATGGCAGTTAAGAACTGTCCATAACTCCAGGTCCAGGGGAACCCAAAGCCTTCTGATTCCACAGGCATTGCACAACGCATTTACACACATGCAGAGAATACACTCATACACATAAAATAAAAAGAAATCAAATACTTTTTAAGTTTTTTATACAGGTCTAATTTTTATCCTTTCTAAAAAGTCTCAGTGAACCAGGAAGGGAAAAGAACCTCCCCATACTGGGACAACATGTTTGAAGTCTCTCTCCTAATATCAGAACCAATGAAAAGTCAGTGTTACCATCCTAGTGATCATTATGAGGAAATTTCCAACATTGTAACAAGTCAAGGAAGGGAAATAACAATTGTCTTAGAAAGGAGGAACATGAGAAAGAAACATTTAAGTGTGTTGTATATTTCTGCTTTCTTGTTTGTAAAGATAATTTCATTTTGANATTTGTGTGATATATATATATATATATATATATATATATATATATATATAGTGCTGAAGAAAATAAGAAAGTTCAAACAGTTTAAAGGACTTTCACAATGTCATAGAACAAACTAATAATTGGACTTATAATTCCATTTTCCTAACAGCCCCCAAACAAATGTGAAGAGAATAAGCCATGTTTCAACATATGCTTGTGTTGATAGAGCAATATCTTTGTAAGTTTGTATACATGAATGGCCAACTAGAATTCATCATAGCAGTTTCTCAAAGGGCCATAAAAATACAACTGTCTTCAAGTTGTAATTTTCTGTCTTCCAATAAAGCAAATTATATTTTTCCCCGTGACTTTGATCATGGCTCAGTATTTAAATTTTGTGATGATTTAAATCAAGCAGTTCTGATTCAACGACTATGATGGAACAACTCTGTGGAGGAATGAAAAGGATGGGAAATGCATGAGGGATGAGAATTCTGCCTGAAGAAAATGGTGCATGAGATGGATGCAAACAATTGCCCTGTCAAACATACTATGAACTAGATAGGTATAGGTGCCCGGTTAGTATGTAAGGTTAGGATTAAGGTCAGAATAGTGGTGCCCTGTTGAAAAGATCACAGTGACAAAGTGATCAAAAATAAAACAAAAGGGGATCAAACATTAGTACAACAGGGAAACCAGAAGAAAGTAGGCTGCCCTTGTGAGCAGAGGAACCTTGCCAAATGATTGCCTGAAACCAGACCACATATGAAGGAGACTGCTTCCAACCACCCTCTGTGTAATGTCTGCGTTTCTTTCTGAAGAGTGAGGCAAACTTTCAGGAGGTTTGCTGGAGGGATGAAAATGGTATCCTTAGGGAATGAAATTGGACCTCTTGGGGGCGGGGAGAGAGAGAGATCATTTAAGTCAGCTGTAGCGTTTGTTTGCTTTTTACCAAATGTTTGGAAACCTCCAAAAAAGAGGAAGAAATAGAAAGTGAACCTTCCTAAAAGGTGTCAGCAGACCAGACATAATGGCACAGGCTTTTAATCTCAGAATTTGGGAGGCAGTGGCAGATGATCTCTATTAGAACAAGAAGTGCTTGGCCTGCATAGTAAGTTCCAGGTCAAATGGGGCTACAGGAAGACCCTGTCACAAAACAGAACAAAACAAAACAAAGCAAAGCAAAACAAAACAAAACAACAACAAAAGTGGAAACAGCATAGCTCAAGATCCTTCTAAAGATCATTGTGAAGTCATATGTAGTTATGCATTGGATCCATACAGGATAGAGCTCTTGTTATTGATGAAAGTTCCAACTTCCCCTAACCTTTACTGACACTGAGGTTGCAAAGGTACCTGGGAAAGGAAGCTTTATCTAAACTTCTGTGTTCTCTATGGTCTGCAGTATAGTCGGGTAGGCAGATATAATCAATAATGTCTTCCCTTATTGCTATCATGCAAGTACTTTATAACTATAATGTACAAATGCTCCTTCAGATGGAAGATTATAATTCCTTACTTATAAAATATTGTAAAATATTTTGTAAAAAAAAACCTTGTAAAATATTTATATGAATGCATAATAAAACACCATGCAGGTATACACTGAAAATACTGACTAGTGAGAACAGTTTCTTTAGCTGTATATTTTGTGTTTGTTTGTGAGCAGATGTGTATGTTTGTGGCTTCACTTGCCTCTGTGTTTGTGGAGGGCAGAGAAGACTTTGGATATCTTCCTCTGTCACTCTCCATCTATATAGACCATGCTGTCCTGGAAAGCACAGAGATCTGCTGGCCTCTACTTCCTGAGTCCTCTGATTGAAGGCATATGCTGCCATTCCCTGCTGTTGTTCTTACTTTTCAAGTCAGCTTCTTTTACTGAATCTGGAGCCAACTGTTTCAGCTAAGCTGGTCAATGAGTCCCTGGGATCCTCCTTTCTTCATTTACCCAGAAATGGTAGGTCACAAACATACAGCACCAAGCCAGGCTTTTACCTGGGTGCTGGGGCTCTGAACCCGGTTCCCCCATGGTTGAGCAGCAAACACTTGATTCCCTGAGTTATTTCTCTAGCTTTCACAAACATGCCTTTTACCAGTGTTTTCCAACTGAGGAAACATTTGGGTTTTATAACTGGGATTCATTACCAGCTTCAAGAAGTAGTGACAGTAAACCTCCTTCAATCCAGCTCCAACAGCAAAATACATTACCCAACCCAAGATGTCAAAAGCACTGATGTGAGAAACCCTACTTTAAATGAAAAGCCACACTGACCACTCAATCAACATTCTTGTTTGGTTTGAAATTGTGTATGCTGTTGGTCATATATTGTGCTGATTTATAGATACATGTGCAAGGAATGCACGAGGTAGGTTATTTCCCCAGTGCGTGCTATAAGTAAAGCATTGAAAATAAAAGTGTCTCAGATATTAGAATAAGACTATATCTCTCTCAGTGTAAATGACTTTATTCTGTTTCATTATTAAAATAGGCTTCTCTTCTCAGAGCATAACTTTACTTCAATGTGACATCTCATTTAAAACTGTCCTTGATAATATGCATAATAATATTGTACTTGGCTTCATCATTTTGCTCAAAAGCTAAAATAATGACCACATTTGTTAAGCATATTTTATGTTAAATTGATTAATGCATGAAAAAATTGTAATTTGGAGTGACACCTTTCAAAAGAGTCCTATTTAAATCACCACAATAAAACATGCTTTAAATTTAATAGCCAATGGAGCATTAATGTAAACCCGCAGACTCTTTGGTAAAGAGGACTTTCTGACAGCAAAGATTGCTATATGTTTGGGAATGACTGGGCTTTTCTCCCACTATGATCATTGGGAAAGGGTTCAGAAATGGCCTGGTATTTATTCCTAGTGAAAGCCCAGTGAAAGGAATGGGAAGATGGGTGTGGTGTCATAGGTGTGTAATCCCAGCAATGAGGAGGTGGAGAATTTTGAGTTTGAGACTGGCCCGACTTAGACAGTGGAACACTATTTCAAGAAATTTAAAAAAAATAGGAAGGAGGAAAGAAAAAAAAGAAAGCAGTGAAGCCTCGTATTTGATATTAGTTAGTAGCTTGTTTACAACTAGAATCCTGGAATCCCCACATCCAGCTGTGTTCCTTCCAGAAGCTCCTGTCCTCACTTGAAGCACAGAGCCTTTCTTTGTCAGGTGCTGTAAGGACAGATTCTCTCCTCTGTGATATTTGTAGTGAGGAACTGAAAGAGGCTGAAATAGAAACCAAAACAAAACTCTTTTGTCATGATCCAATAACGCTTAGAAACACCCCATGCATACCTCCCTTAGAGCATATTTGATCCACATTTGAATACGAAAGGTATGTAAATTAATTGCAATTAAATGATTAATTAGCTGAAAAGACACTCAGCTTTGTCTATTTTATCTTGACTATGGAATTCTAAGTTCTTGGAGCACCAGTTAATATTCCATGATCTCCATTCAGCTTCTTGCAAGATATGAAAAGCAGTCAAGCTCCTGGTGGTGATTTTCCCCTTAGAACTGACTACTGAGTAATCATATCACATCCTCTGAGAGATTTCCCTAGCCAGCTCCTGATTTGGGTGCCCTCACTTTAAAATGTCTTATTTATTACTTTTTTTTTATGCTTGGGGGTGTATTGTTTGCATGTAAGTGCTCCCATGTTGTGCAATGCCCCTAGAGGTCAGAAAAGGGCATCAGATCCCCCAGATTCCCTTGGAAATAGAGTTAGCATGGCTATTGGCCAGGATGTGGGCTCTGGGACTCAAACCCAGGTCTTCTGGAAAAGCAGCCAGTGATCTTAACTGCTGAGCCATCTCTCAAGTCCCTTGGTTGCCCCTTTTAAATTAAACCACTTTTTAAAAGATTTTTAAAAATTTTTGTGAGGCTGGAGAGATGGCTGAGTGGTTAAGAACATTTGATGTTCTTCCAGAGGACCCAAGTTGGATTCCCTGAGCCCACACAGCAGCTAAACATCCCTCTGTAACTCCAGTTTCAGGAGCTCTAACATCATCTTCTATCCTCCATGGACATTGTACTACACAGGTGCACTTACACACATGCAGGCAATATACTCATACACATAAAAACAAATAATAAATAGGGGGCTGCAGAGATGGTTCACAAGTTAAGAGTTCTGACTACTCCTGCAGAGGACCTGGTTTCAATTCTAGTTCCAGGGTAATCCAATGTTTTCTTCAGCCCTCCATGGGGAAATCTAGGACACAGGCACATTTACATACATAGGCAATACATGTATATGCATAAATAAAATATTTTTTAAATAATAATAAATAAATAAAATATTTAAAAAATTGTGTATCTGTGTGTTTACATGAGTTTTTAGCACCTAATCTGTGGAAGCCAGAAGAGGGTGTCAGAACCCCAGGCATGGAGTTACAGGTGGTTGGGAGCTGCAGTGTGGATGCTGGGAACTGAACATGGTTCCTCTGGGTTCTTAACCATTGAACTGTATCTCCAGGCCCTAGGTATCCTTATCCTGTGAAGACAGTGTTACAAGATGCATCACTCAACAATTTATAGCTGTGCTTTTTTTTCTCTTTTTTTTCATTTTTTATTTAAAACATTTTTATTTTTTAATTTATGTGTATGATTGTTATGTCTACAGGTATTTAAATGCACCTGTATTGTGTACTGTCAGCAGAAGCCAGAATAGGGCAGAAGACACCCTGAAACTGGACTTAGGGATGGTTTGCAGCCATGTGCATCCTGAGAATCAAACACAGGTCCTTTGTAAGAGCAGCCAGTGCTGTTAACCACTGGGCCATTTCTCTTGCTCTTTTCTCTTTTTCTTACAAATAAAAAAGGAAGAAAATAAGAAAAAAATATGAGCTTTTCACTTGTCTTTGTCTCCAGCTTATATAAATATCAGAAATAGATAGATTGGTTTCCTTTTGTTATTTTGCTTTGTTTATTAAAATTTTTATTTGTATGTTTTGCCTCCATACATATATGAGTACTAACCTGATGCTCTCAGAGGCCAAAAAAAAGGGAGTTGCACTCTGGAAATGGAGTTACAGATAGCCGTGAGCCACCATATATAAAACATTCAATTTAACTGTAAATATAGTGCTGAAATTAGAAGAATGGGCTGATTTACTTTAATTTTACTAAGTTGTTTGGAATGACTTTCATGAAGTTATGATATATTTATACTGCTAAATGTATGATTTGTTAAAAAGATAGCTGTTCTTAATCCATTTGTCTTTGTGTTTGAGCCTATGTCACTTGTCATTCTAAACCTTCACTATTTGACAGGCTTGTACTCTTTAAGAATAGCTAGAGGGGGCTGGAGAGATGGCCTAGCGGTTAAGAGTGCCGACCGCTCTTGCAGAGGACCCGGGTTCGATCCCCAGCACCCACATGGTGACCGAAAACTGTCTGAAACTCCAATTCCAGGAGAACTCCAGTTCCAGGGGGAATCCGAGACCCTCTTCTGACCTCCGCGGCATTGCACGACACGGGTGCACAGACCTGCATGCAGACAGTACATTCATACACATACGGAAATAAATAAAATTAAATAAGAAGAAAAAAAAAAGAATAGCTAGAATATTCTTTCACATTGGATGTGGTAAGTTGTATTAATAGAGGAATGTCTAGGACATTCTGATAATTAATTTGGGTGTGGTAAGTTGTGTAAGTATAGGAAATAAGAAACACAACTCAGCTCTGCATGTGATGGATTTTGGTCATTGGGTTGGATATTTACCATTATTATTATTTTTTAAAATTATTTATTTATTTGTTTATTTATTATTTATTTATGTGTATGAATGTACTGTCTGCATGTAGGTTTGTGCACCTGTGTCATGCAATGCCACGGAGGTCAGAAGAGGGTGTCGGATTTCCTTGGAACTGGAGTTCTCCTGGAATTGGAGTTACGGACAGTTCTCAGCTGCCATGTGGGTGCTGGATCGAACCCAGGTCTTCTGCAAGAGCAGTTGGTGCTCTCAACCGCTAGGACTTCTCTCTAACCCCTACCATTATTATTATAATGGAGGTGTTTTGCACATGTGTTTGTGCATGTGGAGGCTGGAAGTCAACTTAAGGTGTCACTTTCTAGTGTTCTCCATCTTATCTTTATGGAGCTCTTTGACTCTTCTAGACTCTCTGGTCAGCAAGCTCACAAAATCTTCCTGTTACTGTCTCCCCAATGCTGGGACTTCAGGTCTGCTATCAAATGTGACATTTAAAAAAAAGTTATTTATTTCTGTATGTGTGTGAATGTACTGTCTGCATGCAGGTTTGTGCACCCATGTCGTGCAATGCTGCAGAGGTCAGAAGAGGGTCTCGGATTCCCCTGGAACTGGAATTCTCCTGGAATTGGAGTTTCAGACAGTTCTTAGCCGCCATGTGGTTGCTGGGGATCAAACCCGGGTCCTCTGTAAGAGCGGTCAGTGCTCTTAACCACTAGGCCATCTCTCCAGCCCCCCAAATGTGACATTTTATTTTTTTTATTTTTTTTAAAGAGTTAATAGAATATTTTTATTTATTTTTATTTATTTTTTATTTTTTTTAATTTAATTTTTATTGATGGTTTGTGCATTTCGTACATCATTTTCCAATTCAGATCAGGCATATTTCCCTTTCCCTTCCCCCCCACCCCCACGCCATCCCAGATCATGTGTTCTGCCATAACTGTCCTGCACTTTCAGGTTTTTTTTTCATTTTTTAGCTATAAGTGATAATCCATGAGTATAAGCATCCTTCATGCAAAACCAATCTACAGACTGTTGTGCCCAACCCCCCACATTGTGTTGGGCACAAATGTGACATTTTAAAGGGGTCCTGGGGATCAGAACTTGGTGCTCATACTTAACCAGCAAGTACTTTGCCCACTGAGCCAGCTCCCCATTTGTGCTGGATAGCTTTAGTGTCAGCTTGACACATCTGGGTTGAGAGAGCATCAATTGGAGAATTGGCTCCATTGGACTAGCCTGTAGCCATGTCTGTGGAGCATCATCTTGATTGTTGAACAATGTGGGAGGGCCCAGCCCACTACGGGTGGTGCCACCTCTGGTCAGGTTGCTGTGTACATGCCACCTCTGGTCAGGTTGCTGTGTACATGCCACCTCTGGTCAGGTGGCTGTGTACGGTATAAGAAAGCAGCCTGGGCATGGGGTAGAGGAGAAAGCCAGTAAGCAGCATTCCTCCATGGCCTGTGCTTCAGCCTCCAGGTTCCTGCTCTGAGTTCCTATGGTGGGCTCCCTCAGTGATGAACTGTGACCCAGGAGACGTGAGCCAAATAAACCCTTCCCTCTCCAAGTTGGAATTGGTCAGAGTGTTTTGTCACAGCAATAGCAAAGTGAACTAGTACACCATCCCTTTGGAGAATTATTAATTTGAATTGTTTTCCAGTGAGTTTAGTTAATTTCTGTAATTTATTCTTATCTGTCCCTCTCCATATATGTAGCAATAATGTTGTCTAATTGTTGGTGCATAATAAATGTTATAATATGGGCTTGAATGATGACTCAGCAGTTAAGAGCACTGACTGCTCTTGCAGAGGAACCAGGTTCTATTTCCAGCACCCACATGGCAGCTACTATCCATCTGGAACTCCAGTTCCAGGGGATCTCATGCCTTCTTCTGACTTCCGAAGATACTGCACAATACAGGTATAGCTACCTACATCCAAACAATACACTCATACACATAAATTAAAAATAATGAATAGAGGGGCTGGAGAGATGGCCTAGTGGTTAAGAGCGCCGGCCGCTCTTACAGAGGACCTAGGTTCGATCCCCAGCACCCACATGGCGGCCGAGAACCGTCTGAAACTCCAATTCCAGGAGAACTCCAGTTCCAGGGGAATCCGAGACCGTCTTCTGACCTCTGCGGCATTGCACGACACGGGTGCACAAACTTGCATGCAGACAGTACATTCATACACATACAGAAATAAATAAAATTAAAAAAAAATAATGAATAGAAAAATAAGTGCTATGATAGGAAAAATGAAGTTCCCTTGTAGAGATTTCTACTGGGCCATCAACCCCTCCCATCATGTCTAGACAGACCAGTAAATTGCTCCTTTAATCAACCATTCTCATATAAGTTGTCCCTTTCTTTTGCTTAACTTTCCTTTTTTGCTGTTGTTGTGGGTTGAATTGACATTTCTGAACATGTGGATAAGTGATACATTTTAGACTTGCCCTGAACCTGTTGAACCTGACTTTTGTCTTTGGCTCTTTGGCTTTTTCTCTATGGGTTCAGTTTATTTCAAATCAGAAGGTTTTGTGGAAAATATTTGCTCTACCTAACTCTAGGCAATGGAACCCATTTTGATGAAATATGAAAGATTCCAAATAACTGAGTTAATCTATCCCGTTTTTGAACTTAGTACTCCAGAACAACAAAGCAAAGATGAACATCTATTACATTCTTTAAAAGACCATTCCGAATTATTTTAAGAGGAAAAAATTATTATTTTATTCTATATGGATGAGCGTATTCCCTGCATGTATGTAAGTGCAGTGGTGTCATGCAATGTCTGAGTAGGTCAGAGAGAGCATCAGATTCCCCTGGAAATGGAGCTAGTGACCATTGTTAGCTGCCATGTGGGTGCTGGGAGTTGATTCCAAGCCCTTTGCAAGAGCTCTTAACAGCGGAGCCATCTTTTCAGTCCTGATTAAGGAATAAAATATCATAGTCTTCTTTACACTTGGTTTCAGTTCTTTCAGTAGTATCACTAGTTAATGTGCCATTCAAGGAAGATGGAAGATGGGGAAGTTAAATAAACGTGAGGGGAACCACTGGCAGCACAGGAATTCTCCAAGTACGGCCAAAGGAGTGCACATCAGCACTTGGGAAGATGTAGGAAATATGAATTCTAGGCTCATACTCCAGACCTAATGATTCAGAGACTCGGGGATTGAGGCTCAGTGTTCTAAATATTTGAAAAAGCTAGCCAGATGATTCTGATGTTTGCTATGATTGTTAAGCACTGATGTCTTGGTTTAACATGTTATATCTTTATCTAAACTGATTGCTACGGGTTGGATGTACCCTTCCTCTGTTACTGGTAAATTGGAGTTGAATCTCTAATGTGGTGCTCTGTGGAAGAAGGTAGGGCCTGTGGCTATGGTCATTAGGGTGTAACCCTCCCTTAATGAATTTGGTGTCCATATTACAGAATCATGAGAACTTGATCTTTCTTTTCCCACCACCAAGGAAATGAAAGCCACTGGGAGGAGTTCTTGTGAATACAACTAAGCTGGTACCTAGCTCTCAGGCATCAGCCTCCAAAACTGAGAGAAGCATGCTCCCATTGCTTATGAGCTACTAAGTTCTTTGTTAGGGCAGCTGGAGCAGACTAAGGCGCTGACATTGAAGATGATCAGTTCTGTAGCCAGAGAGAGATTAGTGAACGACTTTCCTGTTCTTTAGTATATAAAGGCCAAATAACAGCTGTGATAACATCATAATGTATAAATACAGGTGATATACTCAAAGGGGTAACTAGTAAATAATAGCATGTTTGATATTGCTAATTAGAATGAAAACCAAGAGAAGTTTACAAGAAAATAAAATACCACCAGATCTGCAACATTTTCTTATGTTCATATTATTATTTTCAGTAACTCTGCTATGATCTGCATGGAATGTAAGACACAATTAATTTTTGAAATTCAAACTGCTCCTTCATATTTTGGCTGCTGGTACAATAGTGGCATGGATATTATGTGAATAATCAACCACCTTCTAAATGGATTTAATGCTTGCTTCACAAGATGGAGTCTATACTTGGCACTATAATCAGGGCCAATAACCTTTGGGCAGACAGTCAAGGGTCATAGGGGAGAGCCTACTACTATCATCCTGCTAAATATACATAGTATTAAGCTTATTTCTAATGACTTGCTATTGCACCCATAAGTTAATTAGCACATCTTAGCTCTCACTAAAGAAGTTTCTTCTTGCAGCAGATAGGGATTAACGCAGAGTCCCCAAACTGGTCAACATGCAGAGAACATGAGATTACAGAATGCTCGACCTTAAATGAGAAAACTATAGTAGATTCCCTCCTCCCAAGGCTAAGAGATGGTTGAGGAAGAGAGGTCAAAAATATTGTAAGAGCCAGTGGTGGTAGATGTACACAGGTGATCAGTATTGTCCAGACATCACAGGATAGTTGAACATATGAACCCCCAGTGCTTATGACAACATACAGAAGACTTGTGCAAACCCAAATGAGACAAAGATCCAGTATGGATGTGGGAGAAAGGCAGGAAGTCGTGCCCTAACTAAACCTTTATTGGTAATTGACAGCTTCAGGGAGAGGCAGAGTCAGTTTTCCTTTCTGTTGTGCTAACTGGTTCACTGGCCAGACTTTAAAGGACAAACCCACTCCAAAGAGCATTTTGGAAACAGATTAGACTCAATAGGCCTTAAAAAGACAATGATAGAGGTCATGAAGAAAGGGTCTGGTTAGACAGGTGTGGATGGAGAGGAGGCATGGAATCTCAACAGTAATCAAAATATGTGTAAGAAATTCTCAAATCAATAAAAAATATTTTTAAAGCTGTTCCTTGATTTAAAGAGCAAGTTAGAAAGAAAAGTCTTTTTTTTTTTTCTTCTTATTAAATAAACAGTAGTGTTAAGCTTTGAAAGTGAAGTTTGGTAATAAAGGATTGTACATATTTGGAAGTACCTTACAGATCAGCTTTTGCAACGAGTTGACAAACTCATGGATTCTCTCAGACCTTTCCCAGTCCTCCAGTGCATTGCAGGGATGGGAGTTTCATTGCTTCACAAAGCAAGTCATCACTGTTTCGAGTACTGTTAATTGTCAGTATCAAAGAAAACTTCCCTTCTCTTAGTCTGCATCCCTTCACTTGCAGACTGCAAGACAGCATACAAGCTAATTAACCTCCAAGGGCCTCTGATTCTCTTCTTTCTCTGGAAGAGAGATCAGCATGTCAACCTTGCAAGTGTCTTATGAACATTCAGTGCAAAGACATCCGTGGAGCACCAAACAATGAAGTTTCTCTGAACAGAAACTTTGGTAAATGGGAGAAAGCGGGGGCAAACAGGATTGAAAGTCTCTAACATGGCTATTTCTTTAAAGGGATTAATTGTATGAGCAAAATTTTAATACAGAGGATAAGTTACAGAGGCACAATCAAGGCTTACCATAAGAGAATACAGATTAAAGAAGTCGGAGCTGCATATCTGCAGCTGCAAGATTTTGCGGCAGAGTTTCCTAACAACACTTACTTTGACAGTTCCCATTGCTATATGAGAGTGTCTTATCTTTGGCAATGTTAGAATGTGATTTCTAAGCTTGGCTACTACTTAATCTCTCCTCCTCCTTGACACAGTTCTTTGCACTTGTGTTTGCAAGTGTTCTGCTGTCACCTTTCTGTTAATTAACTCCTTTATTTTTCCGTAGTAGCGTGTGGGTGCGGCTTGTGTGTGGTGGTGAGGTGCACACACACACATTTTTTTTTTTATTTTCTTCTCTCTCCTCTCCGCTCCTCTCTACCGTATTCTCTCTGTCTCTCTCTCTCTCTCTCTCTCTCTCTCTCTCTCTCTCTCTCTCTCTCTCTCTCTCCTTCCCTCTCTTCTTCCCCGCCATGTCTGGTTTCCTAGTGACAGCTTTCTTTCCATTTCTTTTCTCTGTTTGCCTCTCATGAGAAGGAGTCAGTGTCAAAATGTTAGCTCTGTCGGGTTTCCCATTACCAGCTCTGCAAGTCCCCAGGCCCCTTCTGTATTTAGCAGTCTAGGAGCCATTATGGCCCAAACATCATTTTCAAATTGTCATGTAAATAAATTCACAAGGCTCAGGCAAATAGGAAAAATACAAACACCTGTGAAATAATGATTACTTTTGCCATACCTCATGCCCACTCAGTGTTAGATTCATCCAAATTCTTCCACTGGAAGCTGATATAGCTCTGCTGTAACTGTGAAATTAATTATCAACTAGGAGGGTTAAGGACTTAAAGTGCGAAAACTGTTGGTTGATAAAGGGCCATGGCTCTATTACATCTTAAAACTGAAGTAGGCAGTGTGAAGGAGCCTCCAAAGCTGCCGTAAGTTTATTAGTTTGTAGGCCTGATGCAACCTCTACTCCTGAGGTTCAGGAAACATAGAACAAGGAGCCAGGAGTACATTAATTAATCTCTTAACTCACTGAGGATGCTCCCCCAATGCAACAGGAGGCCAGGAACTCAAAAGGCCATCAGTGTCCAAATGGTGGAGATTAGGTGTCTACAGAGTGTGGGTCCATGGACAGGTAGCCTATACTAAGCTTCACTCACCTAGGGTTCAGGGAACATTGCAGAAGAGGGGAAGATAAATGTAAGAGCCAGGGAGGTAGTGCAAGACCATATGGAAATGAGTCCTACAGGCTCTTGGGACCCTGTTCATATCAACCTACAGCATTGATGTCAGCACACACAAGACCCATGTAAGCTCACCTAGAAAAAAACCTAGCACATAACTGCAGAAATGGGTTGCAGAACCCAATCTTAGCTGAAAAAATATTGGTAGCTAATTATGACTGGATGAGCAAGACCCTGCCCTCTTTAAGAGAGGTACTCCAGATAGGCTGACTAGAGCTCCGAGGATGAACTGGCATTGAGGAATAGCGTGGAAAAGTGATTTGGCACAATAGATCCTAACACAAATGACAGAATGTATGAACTCTAGGGTGGGGCTGTGGGAGGTGCCAATAGAGAAGTGGGTATAAAGGCAATTAAGGCTGATTGAAAAATTATGTATGAAATACACAACCAATTCAATAAAAATAGTCTGGGAAGGTGTCCCATGGGAAGGACTTAGCCAATGGTCAACAACAATGAAAAATGAAACAGGTAACTTTTTCATAGAGTGTATTATCAAAATAGGAATATCTTTAAGCATACTTGGCTGTGAATTGCCAGGTATTCATTATCTAAGTTGTAGGAGAGAGGATTTTGTGCTCTCTCCATGAAGTGTGACCGCTTTGGTAAATTGGCCTTTTTACAACTATCTGGTCCTGGTAACACTATCAGGTCAGTATTCTGCCAATAAGCCAGGACATCACATGGGCAGTCTGACAGACTAACTCATCTTTCTAGCAGAGTGCTTGGTATATTCAGAATATACCACCAAGGAGGAACCAGCTGGATAGTTCTTCCCAAATGGTAAATATATGCTCTATTCTGGGTTGAAAATTATCATCAGAATGTAACACACTGACACTTGCATGTTAGTGTTTACTGCAGCACTATTGAAATGCCTATATAACACATCCAGTTCAGGTGTTCAACAACACGGGTTTGGATAAGAAAAAATGTATATGTATGCAAAACATACTTTTTCCAGCCAAAAGGAATTAAGATACATGGTTTGCGTGCCAATGGAGAAGTGAATATAAAGGCAATTAAGACATTAAAAATTATGTATGGGGGCTGGAGAGATGGCCTAGTGGTTAGGAGCACCGACGCTCTTGCAGAGGACCCGGGTTCGATCCCCAGCACCCACATGGCAGCCGAGAACCGTCTGAAACTCCAATTACAGGAGAGCTCCAGTTCCAGGGGAATCCGACACCCCCTTCTGACCTCCGCGGCATTGCACGACACGGGTGCACAGACTTGCATGCAGACAGTGCATTCATACACATACATAAATAAATAAAATTAATAAAAAAATTTAAAAAATTATGTATGAAATTCACCAAAATATTCAACAATATAAAAAGAAACCAGATACAACTAAAGGTATATTAATTGAAATAAGCCAGTCTTGAAATAACTGATCTCTTGTTTTTCTCTCATATGTAACTCCTAGATTTAATATAGATCCTAAGAGGAAAGGGACATAGTGGAGATGGTGGGGGACTGAATAGGAACATGTTCAACACATATTTTTCACACATGTGTGAACTATCTTATGTAATAGTATTGTATACAATGAACATATACCATGATTTTTTTAAAGCTAAAAGAAAGTAATACTTGTCTTGATTTTGTCAGTGCCAATCTTTCCTCCTGGGAGAACAATTCTTTCCAGCAAACATCCAATAGAGGGCAGGGAATGAAGGTAACATCATGAAAAAGAAATATACAACTCTTCTTCAAATTGTCAGAGACCTTGGCTCCATTGGTGCCTAAACCAGCTCTAGCTGTGGACTAAAGATTTCATGTGTCAATATGTTCAGTTTCACTTGAGCTATCTGAGCTGGTGTACTGGAGAGCTTTATAGTCAACTTGACATACCTACGCTGGCCTCAGTTGGGGAGTTCCCTCCACTGGAGTGGCCTGTGTCCACATCTGTGGAGTCTTGTCTTGATTGTTGAGTGATGTGGGAGGGTTCAACCCACTATGGGTGGTACCACCCCTAGGCAGGTTGTTAAGTGTTAGTATAAGAAAGCAGGTTGACATCTTTGACTCCAGTTCCAGGGGAATCTGACACCCTCTTCTGACCTCCACGGCATTGCTTGACATGGGTGCACAAACCTACATGCAGACACTACATTCATACACATACAAAAATAATTTAAAAAAAAGAAAGCAGGTTGAGTATGGGCCAGGAGAGCAAGCCAGTAGGAAGCATTCCTCCATGGCTTTAGCTCCTGCCTCCAGGTTCCTTCCCTGAGTTCCTATCTTGAGCTCCCTGAGTGATGAACTGTGACCTGGGAGACGAATAAATGCTTTCCTCTTCAAGTTGATATTGGTCAAAGTGTTTTGTCACAGCAATGGAAAAGCAAACTAGAACAGCTGGTTTCTGCTTATTTGTTACACATAATCTCATTATGAATTTCACTCCCCAGATTCCAAAGTAAGTTATTCTTATTCAGTGCCTAAGTATCATAATCCTATACTAAGTACTGGGGCTACAAAAGCATATAAGATATTTGACATTAGTAACCTGTTCACTGCTTCACAAAAAAGAAGGTACACCTCTTGAGTAGCCTCCTAATGTCTTAGTAAAGGGAAATAACTACTAAATGAGAAATAGGAAGAACAGTACCAAATGGGGTCCAACGGTTGATTTTAGCAAGTAGAAGCTAGAAGTCAAACACCCCAGTGTTGTTTTATTAAACAGGTACCAAGAACTTTCAAAAGTCATCGAAATGACCTTTGCAAGAGACAAGTTTATTTCAAATAAATTAGAAGCTAGAACAATAAGTCACCGAGATTGAGATATCAATTACAAAGATTTAGGTTAGAAGCAGAAGCTTCAATAGGTACAACAGGAATGATGTCTTCTGAGGATTTATAACCTTATCCCTTCCCCATATATCCATTCAAGTGTGCCACATCACTGATGTAGAGATACATTTGTAGAAGTTCCAGGGAACTATGCGGGTTCTAGGGACAAACTTGGGTCATCTGACTTGGCAGCAAGCATCTTCAATCATTGAGCCACCTCACTGGTTCTGCCTGAGGCACTTTATTGTTTAGTACCTGCTAATGGGCATTGACTCTTACTCTCAAGGTATATAGCAAGTGATTTTGCTGGTTTGCATTGTCACCTCCTGGCCTGTATGTTACCCCCTTCTGTTTTCTTTTTACTTTATGCAACATAACAATAATATAATGATAGCTTGGTCAACCAATAGGAGCTGAACTGAACCAACTTCCTGTGTCAAAAATCCTGAAGAATATTTAATGATGTCTGTTTTCTCCATGTCCAGTATGTCTATTTACTCATTTCATCCACATTTCTAAAGTACTCAGTGCTCAAGCAATTCTCTAACTAATGAACAATGATCTTTGGGCATTTTCAAACAGTTAAAGTAGTATAATTACTTTATTTGGTCCTGTGCCTTTTGCTATGATATATGTATATTGCTTTAAGAAGCACAGAATTTACATTATTTTTCATGTGATGTAAATAAATCACCTGACATTTTATTGGGTACAAATCAGTAGGGAGGAGATATATGTCTTTTACATTTACTGAAGAGGGAACTCCTAATGGTTAAAATGATAAGCTTTATTCGTAGGTCTTTCCTGCTCCTCATGCTTCTCTTCTTTTTCCCCCTTCTCTTCCCCCCCTTCCACCAACATTTTATTCTTCTCTTTCTTCCCCTTTTCTTTATTATCATTTTCTCTATTTGGCAATATTGATGTTGATAGACAAATAAACTACTGACTTAGTTTCTGAGAGAGACATTTTATTTCATGTTGGCTCTACACATTCTTCTTTCATAAACCTTAGCAATAAATGTAAGAAAAACCTGGTTTGTCTTAACAGTATCACCAAGCCACTGACAAGTATATAGTGGGGATTTGCCTGCTGTTGATACAGATCTTTGAAAACTTCAAAAGTAGGAAAGGATATGATGCAAGAAGTAAAACGTGATTAGAAACATAATAAAAGGAAGGTGTATTGGTTCCTTTTCTTGGTGTTGTGACACAATACTTGACAAAGCAGCTGAAGGGAGGAAAGGTTTATTTTGGTTCATAGTTTAGGTGTACAGTCAATCATGGCAGGGAAGTGCTGGCAGCAGGTGCATGGCCTGCTTCCCATATATGGGAAGCAGAGAGAAATGAGTGCTGGTGCTCAGCTGGTCTTCTGCTTTTCATTAAGTCTCTGGACCCCGCTATATTCACTCTGGGTCTTCTCTATTCAGGTAAACCTTTCTGGAGATACTCTCATACAAAATCCTGGAGATAGATTTCCATGATGATTCCAAATCCAATTAAGCTATGAGTATTAAATACCAGAGAGTAAAATACTTAAAGCCGCAGTTCAGAACATCTGCCATTCCTTCAGATATGTAGGATATGTAGATCTATATGGCCTCGTAGATGCTAAGTCTTATAGCTGTATTTATCCTACAATCAAAAGCTAAAGTATGAGCAGATAATGTATGTCAGTCAATGGAGTGCTTTCCTAAAGTGACTTGGATGCCCAGCACCTTGTAATTCAGGGTTTGTGGCACATGCCTGCAACCCTCTCACTTGAGAGGTGGAGATAAGAGGATAAGTAGTTCAAGGTCATCATCAGTTAGTGAGTTTGAGGTCATCCAGGGATACCTAAGGATTATCTCAGAAAAAGTTATTAGTTCCATAAATAATATCAGTAATTACTCATTCAGCCATTAGTTCATCTGTGTATTAATTTAATTATTAAGCATCGAAGGGTTATCTTGTATTAGAAAGAATTATAATCATTTAGACTAATGGGCAAACAGTTGATACATGGCTTTGTACATAATGAAGATAATTATAATGCGATGAGTCTGAAAACAAGTAAATAGAGTGGTTCCGATTATCTATTAAAACATCTATTGGATTTTATAATTAGAACAATCTGTTAGAGATTACATATAAAATGGGGGAAAGATTTTAGGGCAAAATTATTTAGACTGGTATAAAAATGGAGAGCAGCAACCTCAACAGCAGGCAGAAGAGTGTCCCAAGACTGTGGTCAGACTGTCCCAGTAACATTGTGGTCAGTCTGTGGAGGATTGTGGGAGAAATAGGGGGATGAATTAAGTGTCTTAGACAAGAGTGAAAATGGACAGAACAGAATGCCTATCGTTTTTAAGGATTTTAAAGGTTGTCTTATGTGTATGTCTGTGTGACGTGTGTGAGTGACTACAGTGGCTAGAAAAGGATTTCTGATCCCTTGGTGTTGGGGCTACAGACAGTTGGGAGCTGCTTAGTTGGGTGCTGTGAACTGAACTCAGGTCCTCTGGGAGAGTACCAAGCACTCTTAACTAGTAACACTAACCACTAGTAAGTGTCCAGCCTCCTGAACACTTACTGTTGAGGTTCATTCATACATCATGTATTTTGTTCAGTCTTCACTGCAGTTCTTTTCAATGCTAGTGTAAAGTCTTAGAAAATTCCTTGATGCATAAGCATGAAGATACAAGACAGGTGATCTAGCGAGACTAACAATATATATTCTTATTTATTTATTTATTTATTTATTTATTTATTTATTTATTTTTGTGTACATTTGCATTGCCTGCATGTACATAAGTGCGCCCATGTCATGCAATACCCACAGACATCAGAAGAGGGCATTGGATCCCCTGGAACTGGAGTTATGGATGGTTGTTAGTAGCTATGTAGGTGCTGGGAATTGAACCCAGTTCCTCTACAAGAGCAGCAAATGCGTTTAAACACTGAGTCACCTTTCAAGTCCCTATTTATACTTATTTGGGAAATATCCTATACAGATATGAGTTATTGCAGATGTTTTTGTTTAGTTGCACAAGCATTTGCTGTTATAATAATATTATCTATTTTCAAAACCACAATATTATTTTCTTTGAAAAATATTAATTTTTGCATCTGTGTATAATGTATAAATGTGTGTGTGTGTGTTTATATGTGAGGGGACACACACATCAAGGCATGCGTGTGGAGATCAGAGGATGGCCTTGTGTATTGCTGCTCTAGCCTTACACCTTTTTTGAGGCAAGGCCTTATTTATTGCTGTGCTATATTCTCCCTTTATGTCGCAAGCTCTTAGAGATAGTTTTTACATTCTGGTTCATTTTGCACTGTTATATCTGAGGATGCTTCCCAAAGTCAGCTTCCTTCTTGGATAGAGACAGTTCTGGGCCAACAGGGTAAGCAGTCAGAAAACCAGGCTAAATGCACAGTAGTTAAAGCATAAATTCAACCACAGGTACAGCCAAATTTACTTTTCACCCTCAGTTTACATTTAATTCTTGTGTTCCTAGAGGCAGTTTTCTTCTGAATGGTGTACAGCTAAACTCTTTGTGTCAGAATACCTCTATTTTGGCCCAATGCATGCCATAGCTGCGGCTGAAAGAGCTTATGCCTTTACCTGTGCTTTGGGGAATACTCCCTACATCAAGTCACCTGCTGGACTTCCCAAGGCACATTATGGGCTTGTGGTGTGTTCAGACATAACAGGAAATGATTAAAAAGATTAATGCAACGTACAAGCCCATCAAGAAAGCTCTTTCTCTGTCAACATTGATTGTTTAAAGATGCTCCTCTGTACGAGTCGAAGCCTCTAAGAGTGCAGCTGGTAGCAATTTATTTTCAAAAGGGACAGTTCTTCATGTTATTTATGTTTGGTAATATTTATTAATGCTTGGTTATTTTTCAATATTTTATTTATGCATTTCAGCTCTTTAAATTACTAATATTTCTATAACTATACTTTGAGTTACTTGATCTGACCAAAGCTGAGAAATTGTATTGAAGTAACATTCCATTTTTCTAAGAGCCTGTACTTAATTTAGTTGAATTCAATACTTTGTTACATAATAATTTATGACTCTTAACTCCATTATGAGTTGTGCCTTTTATCAATATGAAATGATGTTTTCTATCCCATCTAATGTTGTTTGGGTTTGATTTTTCATTCAGTCTGAAATAAGTAATGTATTGGAATTACTTGACCATAATTTTACTATTTTTGTTAAACTGCATTTATTTACCCAGCATGTACATCAACTGGAAGAGTACATAATCTGTAAATGCTCATTACAATTGAAATGTTCAGAAACAATTTCCATCTAATGTTGTATTAATAGTAATTCCTGTAAATAAGGTAGAAATTCTGATATATTTAAGTATAAAATCATATTTTTCTTCATATCAGGTGTTTTATTTATAATATAAATAACTTAGAAAGTCAAGATGGAGAACCAAATGCATTTGTGAATTGATCTAAGGTAGCAGTGAGCTTTCTATTTCCATATTAATCAGACTAGGGAAGATTATTCTGCAGTAATAAACTGATGAAAAGGGAGGAGGGAGGAAGGAAAGGAGAAAACTCAATGATAAAGCGCAATGAAAGAAATTTTGGTCCCAGCAATTTCCCGGAGTGTTTCCCTGCCATGAATGATTCAGAAATCTAAGCTGATTCATTCTGTCACTATGCAAATATGTGGGAATGTAACTTCCGAGGTGCACCCACAGCAAAGACAGTGGCCTATCCAACAGCACCACAGTCTCCTTTCCTTTACGCCACTCTCTCCTCTCTTGCTCGATTCCTAGGAAAGCTTCTTAATTTGTCTCCTTTTCCTTTATTCCAATTTAATGTAATATTCATTTGTCTTTCTGTTGTCTGCTTGCATACAGAAGGTCTGCTACTGCTTTTCAGTTGTGTTACAGTTTTCCCCATCGCCAAACAGCTGTCATTGCTGCTTATAATGCTGCATTGTTTTCCCAGAGACAAAATGCTGAAGGGAGAAAAAGAGTTGCGTAGAGAACAAGGCATTTTGGATTCTTTGGAAAATGCTGTGAAATTCCTTAAAATTTCTTCGACTTCAATTGTAATTTTTGCTGAATGGTGGTGTTGAGTCTTAATGACGATATGCTTTTGTTTTCTTCAAATTCAGAGGGCTCTTTTCCCCTCACATGTTCTTCATGAATGGAGGAGTGGTCTTACTTTATCTATAAATATGTGATGAGGCGTGACTCTTATTCTCTCAAATACCACAGTCTCCTGGCTACTCACCACTAACCAAGCTGAAGGTGAACATTCTGTATACTCCTGCCTCACTTTGCTACAATACCCCTTGTCTCCCTCATGAGTTGTAGTCTCTTTCCTTGGGTCTCATACACGACAAAATCATATTGCAACTCATAATTGTGAGATAGCTAGCTGCCTGTAATATTTTATTTTAAAAAGAAATATAACATCAACCAAATGACCACTGCTTCACCCTCTGATTATCAGTTCTGAGAGGATTCCTGTGTGACTCTGTGGTTTGAAGGTGAAATATTCCCTACAAGCTCTTGTGTTTGAACACTTGCTCTCCAGCTGGTGGCACAGTTTAGGAAGGTTATGGAACATTTAAGAGGTGGAGCTTTGCTGGAGGATGTATGTCCTCAGGGGCCTGGTTGCCAAAATTGAAGGTTTTATAGTCTGGTCCCAGCTGCTATTCTATCTCTGCCTCCTGAGTGCACAGGAAATGAGATGAAGCAGCTTCCTGATTCTGTTGCCTTGCTTCCCACTATGAAGATAAACTCCTTCTTTTAGAACTGAAGGCAAAATAAACCCTGTTTCTTTTTTTATTTTTAATTTTATTTATTTCTGTATGTGTATGAATGTACTGTCTGCATGCAGGTCTGTGCACCCGTGTCGTGCAATGCCGCGGAGATCAGAAGAGGGTGTCGGATTCCCCTGGAACTGGAGTTCTCCTGGAATTGGAGTTTCAGACGGTTCTCAGCCGCCATGAGGGTGCTGAGGATCGAACCCGGGTACTCTGCAAGAGCAGTTGGTGCTCTTAACCGCTAGGCCATCTCTCCAGCCCTAAACCCTGTTTCTTATAAGTTGCTTTTGGTTGGAGTATTTAATCACGGCAAGAGACAAACCCCAAAATTGTAGTCCATAACAAGGGTTTTTGAATTATGAGCAAAGCTCTTTACATTTTCTTTCCCTACAGAGCAGGCAACTAGAGTAGATCAATATGTAGAGTAGTGAAAGGATAGTATTGTATTTAAATTGCTTCCTCATTGTCTAAAAAACTCAGCTATGAATATGTGAAAGATAGGACCACCCCCTATCTTAATTATTACTGGGTTGGCCACGTCTACATTTTATTTACTATTTTTATATTTCCCCAATATGGTGTTACCATGTATCTCTTCCTTTATCATGGCTCGTTAGTTTTGATGATTTCATAGTTTGGCATAGTAGAATAGGCCACAATGATGTCAGTCCATGTAGAAATAATATTGTATAGTCACATCAAATCTAGTTACCATATCGAAAGATTGTGATGATTTAGATATGAAATGTTTCCGTGAGGCCTATGTACTGAACACTTAGTCTCCAATGCAGCCATGTTCAGAGTTCAGAGGTAATTATGGTAGCCCTGACGTTAATGGATTCATCCATCAATCAGTTAGAGCTTTATGGGCTGTGGGGAGATGGTGGATACTTTGAAAATGGAATACTCAGAGGAACTTCACCACTGGGAGGGCTATGATACAGCTTCCATCCCTTTGCCTTCCTCTCATTGCTTTCTGTTTCCATAAAAGTAAAAGTCTTTTCTCCACCACATTTCCCACACCAAGATGCTCTGGCTCCTCTCATACTCCCAGGGATGGGTCCACAACTCCATGAATGGAGACTTCTATCATGAGTCAAAATAAAACTTTTAATTATTTAATTGAATTTCTTAGGTATTTGTCATTCCTCGTCATGCCACCAGGACAGCCTTCAGTAACTAGGCTTCATTGGGTTGGAGAGCTGGCTCCAGAGGCTACCAAGCCCACTAAAGAAATTCATCCTTTCAATTCTGTTTCTCTAGAAGCACTTCTGGTACCAAAATCTGTCTTAGTCAGGGTTCTCTAAAGAAACAGAAGCAACAGGATGAATATATAACTATATACAATTTATTGATTTGCTCACGTGACGGAGCTCAATAGTAGCGCCAAACTGGAGAGGCCGGGAATCCAGGGAACTGCTCAGTCCACAAGGCTGGATGTCTCAGTAGTCCCAGTCTAGTGCTGAAGGCCCGAATGGATTCCAGGAGATCTGCCAGTCTCAGTACACGCTGGGATCCGAAAGGTTGATCACAGCAGCAAGACAAACACACCAGATGAGAGAAGCAAGCCGCAGGAGGAAAAAGGGATGAGCTCCCGCTGCAGTGGCCTTAAATACTGCCTGCCGGCAGAAGGTAATGCCCACATTTGGGGTGGGCCATCCGGGTTGAGGTGGTCCAATCAGAAGACCCTTTTTCTCTTATTTGTTCCTTAGTCCAGTCAAGTTGACACCCAGGATTAATCATCACAGTATTTTGACGAACAATGGAAATCTGGGCAGCAAAAATTAGTGCAAATTGGAACAAACATGGAATCTCCAGCTTGAGAAAAAAGAATAAGAGAGCTCATGTATTTTCCCTTCTTTTCAAACTAGAGTATATTCTAACAGCAAGCTGGGGAGAAAATCAACTCAAATTTGAAACTGAACTACAGGGTTGTTAGATAAAGATTACAAGCTTCTGGTTTGGGAGAATTTTACATTGTGTGCCTTAAGTTTTGATTGTGTTGTCAGTTTAATATACTATGTGTTTCTCCAGAAATTGGAGCATTGAGATATGCAGCCAGAACTGCCGTTTAGATGCCACACTAAACTTTTTAGAACCTGTGGTTATATTCTTCAGTAGTTTCTAACTCATAAAGAAATAATATTAGCTTGCATTTTCCAGTTTGCTAAAGCAAATTAACTACATTGTTGACTTTCTGTGGTCTCCTTTTGCATGGGAAAGGCAATAAAAATGAAATAATGGTAATAAGCACAGTTGCCTGAAGGTGTTCTTCACTAAGCCTATAGAGAATACAAGCAACCATAAATGAAAACCTATATGATCAGATCTTCTTCAAACAGGTCACTAATTAGCTTCTATAATTAATATTTTAGTCATGGAAGGAAAGCTATGTAATTATCTAGTATAGTCCAAAGGTAAGTGACCCCATTTTAAGTAGCCATCATCCTAGAAATACAATTGTAAAATAAGAGCTTCTTCCGCATGTTTAAAGGGGTCATAAAGCTCTCCTATAGCTCTAACTATAGCCATTACAAGCACCTTTCTCCATCTGTATCACATGGAAATTATTTTTTCTTACCATAGTGCCAATGCGCAGTTCATTCTATTTTTAAAGATATCTGTATGTCTCAATACAAGGGAGTAAGCTTTTGATGACCTAGCGGTTAAGAGCGCTGACCGCTCTTACAGAGGACCCGGGTTCGATCCCCAGCACCCACATGGCGGCTGAGAACCGTCTGAAACTCCAATTCCAGGAGAACTCCAGTTCCAGGGGAATCCGAGACCCTCTTCTGACCTCCGCGGCGTTGCACGACACGGGTGCGCAGACTTGCATGCAGACAGTACATTCATACACATACAGAAATAAATAAAAATTAATAAAAAAAATTAAAAAAAAAGCTTTTGAAGATTCCCTATGCAAACAGAATTGAGGCTTTCATTTATGAAGTGGCCTTTTGTAGTTGTCTACTTCCTAAACTATTAAACTAACATATTATTACTTCCTTCTAACTGGCTACTTCTGGATGGAAGAAAATGTGTGTAGGCTGAGGAGAATGGTGAGATAGAAATCATAGGAAAAAAGAAACTGTTAAAGAGTTTATGTCCTCGGTTCATTAAAAGACTAAACGATTTCATATGTTGCTTCCCATTACAGTGCTATGTCTGTTTCTAACCAACTTCTTGAATTTACATATTTATGAGTCAGCTTTGTATTCATTTATTGGTATGAGGAAAATAATAGCATGCACGTCTTCATGGCAATACATGTCTAAAGCTACTGATTTCCTATTGTTTTTATAAGAATAAGAAATCCTCAATCAAAACAATCTAGGTTTCTGGAGCCTGAGAACCTTATTTTATCACCAGAACCTACACAGTGGAAGAACTGATGCTTGGCAGTTTCCTTTGACCTCCATATGAGCCCTATAACAAACACATGCCCATATACTACACACAATATATAATATGCATGCTTGCACATATACATGTTCATACACAAAGTAAATTAATAAATGTAAAAAATACTCAAACCCACAAAAAGGTCCTTAAAACATCCTAAACATTTTATTGAATTTTTGCGCATTTCATACAATGCATGGAGGCCTTCCCCTATAGCCCCCTACCAGATTTCATGCATTCTGTCATACATGTTAAGGTTTATCAAGTGAATTGTGTGTCCCCCACTGTCTCTCAGTGTGAGTTCATGCCCCAGAGCTTGGTGAACATACCTAGCATCACTCCCTAAAAGGAGGACAATGCTCCTCACCTAGCAGAGATTACTTGCCAAGGGATCCTCATCTAAGGTTGGCGTTTCTTACCCCTTTCCCAGTTCTATGCTGAGTTTTTGTATGGTTTGAGTTTGCATGGATTAAGTACTGTCAGTACATCACCATTGCTGTAAGTTCATATGAGCAAAGTTCTGTTTCCTTGTGGTCATCTACCATTTCTGGCTCTTATAATTTTTCTGCCACCTTTTCCACAACAGTCCCTGATCCCTGGTTGGCAGAGGTTTGATACAGGTGTGCTTTCTAGAGACAGGCATTCTTCACTTTCTCAATCTCTATATTTTGCCTAGTTGTAAAGTTCTCTCTTTATCATTGACTTCTGCAAAAAGAAGCTTCACTGGTGAGGGTTGAGAGGTACATTAATATTTTCTCTGTATGGGCTGGGCTTGGTGGTGCATGCCTTTAATCCTAGCACTTGGGAGGCAGAGGCAGGCGGATCTTTGTGAGTTCTAGGCCAGCCTGGTCTACAGAGTGAGTTCCAGGACAGCTGGGGCTACAGGAGACTCTGCCTCGAAAACACACACACAAAAATATTTTCTCTGACCCAGGTTCCACTATGCTCCCTGAGGCTAAGATGTAGAGGTTCCATTGACAAGCGTCATTTTGGGCTGGGCATCTCACAGATGGTTATTCTCTGCATTTGACCAGTTGTGGAATTCTGTCATAGTCTTCATCTGCTTCTCTGATGAAAGGCGATATGAATAACTGTCTATAAATATAAGGTTCCATGTTTAGCATCAGTAAGGAATTAATGTGTCTAAGGATGTAACTAGATAGGGTTTTTCTCTAGGATCTATGATCACGCCAGCCATGTGTATTTGGCTATGCTTACAGTAGCATGCCTGAGTTCCCTCCCACTGAGAGAACTTAAGGTCAATCTAATTGACCTCAAGGTCAATTGACTACTCCCAAGATAAAAGTGCCACTAATACAACAATTACAACAGTTTTCTGTGCTGGTCATTGTTGAGGTTATCAGGCTTTACAGTTGGGTAAGATCACTGATTGTTTTCTACCTTAGCAGCTTAGATGACATCCTCTGATAACATGAGAGGTAATCTTCAGGGAGGAGGCACCCAGGTCAGTTCCAGCTTTATTGCTACAAGCTCTGTATCTGAAGTATGTCATGTCTTCAGCAATAGGGTCTTACCTTCAAGTTCTGGGCGTCAATTAAGGGCTGTAGAAATTGCCTGCGTTATTTTGGAGAGTCTCTTGGAGTACTATGACTAACAACTCAAAGCTCAAAGGGAGTTTTTTTTTTTTTCCTGTGTGACTCTGTGTTTCTTGTTATATAGCCTTTAGCTATACATATGCATTCATGCATTTTATATATATATATAT
>VZQC01003447.1:2506321-2526986 GCA_009823505.1 Rhizomys pruinosus | reverse complement strand
GGTTCCCGCCCACAAGTCCAGCCGGGACCAGAGCAGAGGGAAACGCGACCCTGCTCACCCGAGCGCGGTCCCTCTGGGCCGGGGACCCCGTAGACGGGTTCACAGCGAGACCCTCTCCCAGCTGCCCCCCGCCAGACCCCGCCTAGAGCTGTGTCCATATCATTTTCAAATAAGGATATTTAGACATTTTTTCCAATTTGAATGGGCTTTTTCTCTGTCTTCTCTTATTGCTCTAGTGAATACTTCAAGTAGTGCACTGAACAGGAATTGAGAGAGTAGACATCATTTTCTCATTCCTGATAGTGGAAATTTTATTTTTCTCTGCTTAGCATGATGTTGGGTGTTGTGCATTGCCTTTATTAGGTTGAGATATGTCTTCTGTGTTGTTAAATTCTCCATGTCTTTTTTCATGCCTGGATGTTAAATATTGTCAAAGGCCTTTTCTGCATCTAATGAAATGATCATGTGGTTTCTTTCTGTCCTTATTCTGTGTATGTGGTAGATTTGTTTTTATTGATTTTCCTGTGTTGGACCATCCCTGTTCATTCTGGGATGAACCAAGCCAGTTGTGGTAGGTAATCTTTTTGATGTGCGCTTGCATCCAGTTTGGGAGTGTTTTATAGAAAATTTCTGTATCTGTGATCATCAGAATGATTGGCTGATAATTTTCTTTTATGTGGGATTTTTGTCTAAGTTTGCTATCAGAATAACACTGGCTTCATAGATATAATTTGAAGGTGTTCCTTCAATTTCTAGTTTACAAAATAATTTGAGGAGTACTGCTCTCCTGGGATAATTCTACACTGGATCTATGTTGTTCTGGACCATTTTTTTTTATTTGGGTGGCTTTTAAATTACTATTCTAGGTCGGGGGTCATCACACACCCCTTTAATCCCAGCACACGGGAGCCAGAGGCAGGCCGACCTCTGTAAGTTCAAAGCCAGCTTGGTCTATATAGTGAGTTCAAGGACAGCTGAAGCTACAGGGAGATGCTGTCTCAAAAAGACCCCCTCCAAAAAGTTAATATTCTATATCATTAGGTACATTAGGTCTATTAAATGAGTTATATCATCTTGATTTAATTTTGTGAGGTCACATATATTTTGAAATTCATGCATTTCTTTTAGAATTTGAAGATGAGTAGAAATACAGGTTTTGAAAGTATGTCCTTATTATTCTCTGAATTTCCTCAACATCTGTTTTAATGATTTCCATTTCATCTTTGATCTTTTAGGTCTTTATTCTCTCTGTTTTTGGTTAAATTTGCTACTTTTGTTAATAATTTCAAAGAAAAACTCTTTTGTTAATTCTTCTTGGGGTTTTTTGTTTCTATTTCATTCAATTCAGTTCTATTTTGATGACATCTTTTCACTTAATCTTGGCTGTTGTTTATTTTTGTTTCTCCAAGGCATTTATGTGCATTACTAAGATATGGATATGAGATATCTTAATTTTTTGACAATGACACTTAAACACTTTCTTTCACTGGAGAGTGAGTTTGGTGTCTTTCCCTGTTCCCTCCCCGTTTCTTCTGCAGGCTAGCTCACGCTCCCTTTATTTCCTCTATTTTATAGTTCTGTAGAACTTCAGCCATATACACTACTATTCAAACATCTTAATGCACATCTCATATTTTATGACAAAATTAAAGTCCCTGGAGTTGAGAATCCTCTTCAAAGAATCATTATTTCTAGCGATCTAACTTTGCTGTGCAATTCTTTTCCCTGCTGCAATAAGCAAGAAATCGTTATAGGATACTTCTGTTAATATGTAGGATTATAATCTCTGCAGTCCATATAAGTCCAAATGCAATCTCCTCCCCAAATATGCACATATCTGTACATCTTTACAGGTGAATTTGTGGTTTATTTCATTTTATTTTCTTCAAATGAGCCTCCGTTTATTTCCCCTCAATTTGTCTTGGCAGATTTATTTTAAAAGTCTTTTCTTTTAGTTCCTGCAGTATTTACCCTCTGGGTGTCTTCTTTCTCTTATACGATGGGAGACTAATTATTCTTCTCCTAATGAAGTTCTAAGTGCACCCCATATGGTGGCATATGTGTGTGCAGAACAAAGATGCACTGGGATAGAATAAGTAAATTCCTCTCCAGGGAAACCCCCCGTACAAACCGCTTTGTAGCAGCAATAAGTTCAAAGATTCATAGACTCTAAATTGCTTTAGAGATTTTCTGCTTTTCCTAACCTTCCTCCATTCACAGATACAAAGAGAAGCCAGAGAACTGCTTAGTTGAATCATGAAACAGTTGAAGGCTAAGAAACAAGAAACGAGCTCAATTCTCCATCTGCCAGTGACATTTTAAAGTGTCTTTTATATTAGAGTCTCTTAATTTCCAGGTGAGAAGACTGGTTCAAAGAGAAAAAGAGTGGTATCAATTCCTCACAGCCTGACTTCCATCCTGTAACATAACAATCAATGTTTGTAAATAAGATACATTAAATAATTGCACTCATAAAAGTTGAATCCCTCCTGTCCAACCAAGTAGACTATACAAGCTTTTGATATCCTGTGGTATCATTTAAGTCCAGAGGTTCTTTGTTTAGTTTTTGTCTAGAAAATCTGAACTTTGGTAAGAGTGGAGTATTGAAGTCACCCACTGTCAACGTGTTGGGGCCAATTTGTGAGCTTTAGGTGTAGCAGTGTTTCTTTTAGGAAGTTCGATGCTCCTATGTGTGGTGTGTAAATGTTTAGGCTTACAATGTCCTATTGAATTTCCTTTTTAATGAGCTTAGAATATATTTCTTTTCAAACTAGTTTTGGTTCAAAGTATATTTTTCATATATTACAATAGCTGCACCTCTTTGTTTCCTTGGAATTCCATTTCTATTGGGTTCTACTACTTGGAAAACATTTTTTTTTTCAATTTTTTTTTTTTTACCCTATGACCATGTCTATCTCTGATGGGGAGTTTGCTTTCTGCTTCTCATTTCTCAAAGGCATTATTTCCAGATATTATGAGCTTCTTTCAAAGATTACATTAATGCCTTAATTATTTTGCTCTCAATATTTTTTATAGAGAGGAGCTGGTCAGTTGACTTAGCAGTTAAGACCACTAGTTGTTATTGCTGAGGATCTGGGTTAAGTTCCCAACATCTACATAGAGGCTAATAACTATCCTAACTCCAGTTCCAGGAGGTCCTATGCCCTCTTTTGACCTCAGTGGGCACTGAAGAAATGGGTGCAGTTACATACATGCAGACATAGCACTCATATACATAAAGTAAAATAATAAATAAATATTTAAATAATAATATTTTATAGATAAATTATTTGGTATCCCCCCTCAGACCTAATATGTAGTAGGGACAAAATAAATATTTGTGAAATGAATTAATTATATATGTCTTTAATATTTGGCATAGTTTAGCCTAAATTATCTGTTGTTCATGTGAATTTAAATGTCAGTTGAGTGTTCTCTTGTTCTTTTGGTCTGATTTTGGTAAGCCTCACAACTCTGTTGATGAAGAGACCTTTTCCTCACAGATGTTTCTGAGATGTCATTTGTCTGAGCACTTTAAAATGTCGACCTGTAGAATTTCAGTGTTTTGCTGGCATATATAATCATCCATCACGGTTCCATGATTTATTAAGACAAAATCTGAGTGTTTTTCATGTTCAATTTTGGCTAGTGTTTAGTAGTTTCCTTTAAAAGTATTTTTCTTGCGGTTAAGAGCGCCGACCGCTCTTGCAGAGGACGCCGGTTCGATCCCCAGCACCCACATGGCGGCTGAGAACCGTCTGAAACTCCAATTCCAGGAGAACTCCAGTTCCAGGGGAATCCGATACCCTCTTCTGACCTCCGCGGCGTTGCACGACACGGGTGCACAAACTTGCATTTCATACACATACAGAAATAAATAAAATTAAAAAAAAATATTTTTCTTGGTCTGGAGAGATGGCTCTGTGGTTATTGCAGAAGACTCAAGTTTAGTTCTCAGCACCCATATGGTGGCTAAAAACTGTAGAAAGCTTTCTTTGTAATGAACAGGTACCACGTGGCCCTGCTAAGAGAAGGGGAACACAGCACCTGCCTGCAGCTGCTGTAGGGAACTGGCCCTTTGGCGCAGAGATCAGCCAGCTACTTCGGTAGCCTGGCCTGAGAGGTACTTCCACCTCAGGCCCTTAGCGTGGGACAAGGAGACAGGTTTTCCACTCTTGACCATGATTTCCCACATGCCTAGAGACTGCTGACCCCGGACAGGAATTTCAGGCTGATGGCTGTTGGCCTATCTTCAGCCTACGTCCACTCACAACACCAGATATCCAGGTTGGTGGTCCTCATTGGGACCTCTTTCCAACCCACTGGCCACCTGAATTAAATGCAGGCCTGCATTGACCTGTATGCAGGCAAAAATTAAAAAAAAAAAAATGACGGGCGGGAATTCTGTAATGATGTTAATGGAAAACTTGATTTATTGCTTGCTACAGCCTGCTTTTATAACCCAAATGACATCAGCTCCCAGAGCCAATCACAGGCTTCCCCAGTTCCTCGCTACTGGACACTACCGCCTCACCCAGCATCACACACCTAGGCCACGCTGTTTGCTCCTCCTTGGGGCAGGGTCAGACAAATCCCCTGAATCCCATCCACGTAGTGCCCTGAGGGGTGCTAGCTGAGAATTAGCCCCCAGTTCAAATTGGATATTCCTACAAACAACTATCTATAATTTCAGTTCCAGGGGATATGATTAGCTATTCTGACCTCCATATACATTGCACCACATGGGTGGACTTACACACATGCAGACAATACACTCAGACAAATGAAATAAAAATGATAAAATAAGCCAGGCATGGTGGTGTACGCCTTTAATCCTAGCACTTGGGAGGCAGAGATATGTGGATCTCTGTGAGTTCAAGGCCAGCCTGTCCTCATAGTGAGTTCCAGGCCAGCTGGGGCTACAGGGAGACCCTGTTTCAAAAAGAGTGAAAAAAAGATAAAATAACTATTTGCCTGTAATGGGACTGGAGTTATGATTCAGTGGTTAAGAGCACTGACTGCTCTTGCAGAGGACCCAAACTTGATTCCCAGCAGCCACATGGTGGGAAACAACTGCCCATAAATCTAGTTCTAGGGGAAACCAATGTCCTCTTCTAACCTCTGTGTGCACTGCATGACACGGATACACTTACATACATTCAAGCAATACACTCATATACATAAAATTAAAAAAAAATCGTTCTTAAAAGTATTTTCCTGTGAGACATATGGATGAATGGAGCTAGAAGCAGAGAGGAAATGGGATTGGGATTCTGGTGTTTGTTAGCTTAAATAATGCTGTTGATTTATTTTCATCCACATCCATTTTATTATTTTTTTATTTTTTATTTTTTATTTTTTGGTCTTTTTGAGACAGGGTCTCCCTTTAGTCCCAGCTGGCCTGGAGCTCGTTCTGTAGACCAGGCTGGCCTTGAACTCACAGACATATGCCTGCCTCTGCCTCCCGAGTTCTGGGATTAAAGTCGTGCACCACCAGGCCTGGCCTACATCCATTTTAATGCCCCTTACTATAGCAAAATCATTAAATGTGTCAAACTGGTTTTCATCAAAAAAAGTCATCTATTTTTCTAGGTCTTAAATATAATGATTTAATTTTAATGTAGTGTGTGTGTATATATATGTTGTTGCATAATGACTAGGTATGTGAAATATTTTAAGGCTTACATCTATGTCCAATGGTTTTAAAGTTACTCACAAATTGACTTGGATAAAGAGCTCATTGTAAAACTAAAATGCCTAAGATGCTTTGACACTAGATTTTATGTAATTAAATACAGAGTTTTTAGAATAAAAATACCATTAGCTATGTTTCTTTCATCTAGGATAGCATCTGTTAACATTTTTTAATATATGCTTTATATATTCCTATTGAATTCAATGTGAATTTGAAGGGTAAAACAAAAGAACACTTATTTACAAAATAAAAATGCATATTTGAAAAAAGTGTTCAGAACTGAAGTCGACACCTGCTATCAAATACTAGGTATATTTACTTCTTAAAATATCTATCATCTATCTATCTATCTATCTATCTATCATCTATCTATCTATCTATCTATCTATCTATCTATCTATCTATCTATCATCTATCCATCCATCTATCCAGTCTATTTACCTATCAATATAAAAGTGAAGGGAAAAAAATATAGGGCCCTGGGAAGCTAGGTCAGTGGATAAAATCTTTTACTTAGTGCTTAGACCGTTTTTGTTGTTTTTTGATTGTTTGTTTGTTTGTTTGTTTGTTTTGATCTTTCTCTCCCTATCCCAGAACTTGCTATGTAGTGTCATGCCCATCTCCCCCATTCATGCTGGAAATTTGTCTGGCTCCAGCTTGTGCAGGGCTTGTGTATACTCTCACCACTGCTGAGACTTCCTAAGTGCAACCTCCCTGTTGTGTCCAGAAAACACTGTTTCTTTATAGTCTGTCACTATTTCTAGGGCTCTGAGCCTTTCGGAGGGATGTAATATAAATGTCCCATTAAGAGCTGAGCACCCCATAGTCTTTTTGCTCTCTCTTAATTAGCATCTACTGAAAAAAGAAGTATCTCTGATCAGAGTTGAGAGATGCTCTAATTTAGGGGAATAACAAAAAAGTCATGCTAAATGCATGTAGGAGGATCTCCTCTTAAACCCAAGTCCTGTCTAAGCACAGGTTATTGGCCCCAGTAATGGTGTCAGTTATGGGTTCCATTTTGTGAAATGGGCCTTAAATCCCACCAGAAAGTATTTGGTTACTCCTATTATATTCATGTCACTGTTATACTAGTGGGCATGTCTTCTTATTCTAGTTGTTATTACAGCATGCAGGGTACACGGCTGGGTAATACTGATGATTACTTTTCTTTTCCAGTAGTGTGCATAACACCTTCCAGCATTAGGAAAGCTAATCCACTTAGGATAAAGCTTTGAGGTTGGTCCCAGCTTGATTTCTCCTTATTTATTCTTCCACTCAAGTATTTAGTGTCCTGTATAATGCAATCTTATTTTCAACCTCTGCTGGGGCACCAAGAACAATTAAAATTGCCAGGAATGTTTGAGGTTCTATGTGACCCTATTGGTCAACATCTGCAAAACAGGGAGCCCATTGCCAGCACTAGGATGTTTATTTGGTAGTATATAGTGTCTGCTGGTAGGATCATCACTCTGCCCACTCTATTATAGGACAGCTCCATCTAAACACTTTTTTCTAATACATGTACATGTGTATGTATGTATTTAGGGGTAGGTTTCTATATAACTAGTATTTTTTTCTATATAACTAGTATTTATGTTTTCTATATAACTAGTATTTATTTATTTTTAATATATGTACATGTATATGTATGTATTTTAGGGGTAGGTTTCTATATAACTAGTATTTATTACATATATATGTGTGTTATGTATTTTAAGGGTAGGATTTCATATTACTTGTCTTTAGAGTTAGTTACTCCATATCTTCTACTCTGGTCTCCCCTCCCACACATCATTTAAACCCTGTATTCCATTATTCCCCTTTCCTCTTTATTTCACCTTGTTTTATCTTTTCTCCCTTGTTTTGAGGGATTCAAGGTTTATACTTTTTAAATGAACTTTTCCAGTACATTTGGTTTAGGATGATACAGAGTAGGGAGAAAAAAAATTATGAAATGAGTATTTTTTGTTCTTTTGTAAGAGTTTTTATCATGAGAAAATAATTGTTATACTCTAAGTCCACTTCAGTATTGGAGATTAAGCTCTACCAGTCCCACTATCTCCCACTTTCTTGTATTTAATTCCCAACTTCACTCTTTCAACCTTAGTGATATTTCTGTACTAGAAAATGGTAAACAAAATGATAAACTGAACTGAGCTACATATTGGAAAGAATTCCCAGGATATTTTTAACTTCCATTTTGTTTCCTCAGGGACATTCAATCATTCAAACCCTCTCCTGCCCTCAGATGTCTCCCCCAAGGCCCACTTGTTGCAGATGATTGCATAAGGTTACATCTATCTCTGTTTTTTTTTTTTTCAGGTTTCTCAAAAATGTTTGTCATTATTATTTTTAATTATATAAGACACAAAATTAAGAGCTCGTTTGAGTTTTTATGTATCTGCTTAAGTCTGAATTTGAAAGTTTATTAATATATCTCGAATACCCTAGATGACAATTCATATGACCCCAAATTTTACCCCTCATTCAGCTACAAGAATTATTTATTTAATTTCTTAATTATATCCTGGTTTTAGTGCATCATTTTTCTGACAACATTGAACTTTCAGTTTTGACTTTCTCTTCCTCCTTTTATTTTTGTTTTCTTAGTTTCTAGCTCAGTGTATAAAATGAATAAACAGACAAATGGAATTAAATGGATCATTATTTGCGTTCAATATAAAGACATACTTTCTAATACTTAGGCTCTTTTAAAATAACATAAAGACTTTACAAAAATTTGTCCACTGATAAAAATTCTCAAGAGATATTATACATAGCTAAAAATGAGTGTTGCTCTTTTCAGTCAGGACTTTACTAAGACCCATTGACTTAAAAGAATTTCAGAAAAGCTTGCAGCAATATGGCCAGCTAAAGTTGCTTAGGAAAATTTAAAAAAAATGATTTCTTTCACATTTCTGGAAACTTCTAGATGAAAGGTGAACAAGCTATTTGTATGAATTACTCAACTCATAGAATTCTCTCATATTACCTCTTTCTCTGTGGAATATTTCCCAGTTATTTTTAATATAAAATAGGAAGGATTCCAACAGCAGCAATAACACTATGAACAGCTCTGACAATAGCTGCAAGAAAATAAACATGCCAGCCTTAAACATTTCTTCCATTATGAAACATTAAGTATTGTTCACATGCATTTTTAAGCTTATGATTATTATCTTTTGAAACTCGTGAGCATCCCTGGTGGTGTTTTCAAGGGCTGTGTCCTCTATTTGACTTTCAGCCTCAGCCTGCTGACAATTATGGGAATGCAGAGCATTTTAAAGTATAATCACACTGGCAGAAAAGGTTGTCCCCCATTCTTTTGTTGCCTAGATATGCTACTAGTTTCAAATGCATGATGTCTTTACTTCTGATTTCTAGTGATCCAATAGAGCATTGAGTTCTGAAGTAATCATCTATTCATAGATTTAGTGGAACAGTCCATAACTTAAGTAGGATAAACTTAGAATAGTTCAGGAGCTTGAATATGTATCCCTAGAATTCTGATAAATTAGGTATATACCAATAGACTTTTTCCCTGTGTCTGGCATCAACATTTGAAGCATTAATTTTTGTTATTTTTTATGTACCATGTAAAAGAAATACTGAAAAGTACCATCTGATACCATGCAATAATTTATTTTGATTTCTTGGAGTAGGAAAATGGGGGCTCAGTGTTGACAATCAAATTGTAGAATGCATAGCCGGAATTTGAATTGTGTTATTCCTAATCTTAACACTATTATGAAACAATATCTATATTCTTACTGTGACCTGACTGTAAAATTTAGAACCTGAGGAGAAAATGTTTAACAATATAACATGACAAGAATTGCGTAAAATTCAGAGGGGGGTTCTATAGGAATAGAGTACTTTGATAAAAAAAAAAAAAAAAAAAACAGCGCTGACAAGTCTCCTGAGACCATGATCAGGACGAAGGCCAAGCGTAGGGGACAGCAGTTGAGTGCTTCAGCAAGGCTGATTGTTGAATTGATTTCATCTAGTTAATCCATTAATCCAGTTGTCATTGGCTTGATTGGCTTTTGTGGCTGTGGGGGTGGAGTTATTCTCCCAGCTGGTATTAAAGGTAGGGTCCTGTGAGGCTCGATCTAACATCTCCCAAGACCAGCTCAGGCAAGCACAGGTGCCCCCCCCAGCTAAAGAGCCCGCCTCACAGTCGGAGGTCGTGTTGTTCCCCACCACCACCAGCTGAGATTACAAAGGCATCTAAAGGAGGCAAGCAAAGCAAGCCTTCAACACAATGAAGAGGCATTTAGGACCTACATTGGAATACAGGCAAGGAGAAGCTCACATGCCAGGAACATGAAGAAGAGACAACACAGAAAGGGGCAGGATAATCCCGCATCAAACTCTCCAACCCTATGGAAGATTCCTACAGTGGGATCCCCATGGGGATGGCCCAGACACAGATATCAGAAACACAATTGGGAACATATTTAAAGAACTACAAGATTATAAAGAGCAAATCAAAGAACTAAGAAAAGAGAATGAAGAACTCAAGAAAGACCTAGAGAGAGAGAATGACAAACTCCAGAAGGAACTGGAAACACTGAAAAGATCCCATGCTGAAAAAGATAAGGAAACCAACCACTGAAGCAAAGAGCTATAGGAAGAGATTGAGAAGCTCCAAGAAGTAGAAATACTAAAGAAATCAGAAGAGGAAATGAAAAAGGATATCAAACACTCATCCAATCAAGAGGAAAGGAGGGGAAAAAGCCTCAGAAGCAGAATGGAGGAAGCAGAACAAAGAATATCAGACCTGGAAGATAATGGAACAACTAAAAACCTCAAGGAAAGATTATGAAAAATTTAAAAATAACACAAAAGTGGAACAACAGGAACTGTGGGACACTATGAAAAGATAACCTCTGCATCATAGGAGTAGAGGAAGGAGAAAGAATCCAAAGAAATGGTATGATCAGATCTTCAACAGATAATAAGATTAAAACTAAAAAAAATAAAAACAAAAAAAAAAGACACAAACCAATTACAAATAACAAGAGAAACACATAGAACTCCAAACAGACAAGATCAGAAAACGAAATTCTCCACACACATCATAGTTAAAATGCTACACCAAACAAAGACAAAAACCTTAAAGCTACAAAGAGAAAAACAACAAGTGATCCTATAAGGGGAAACTATCAGAATTACAACTGACTTTTCAATGCAAACTATGAAATCAAGAAGAACCTGGGCAACAGCATTCCTAGTGTTAAGGACAATAGATGCCAACCCAGGTTACTATACCAAGCAAAAATGTATGATAATTGAAGGAGAGAGAAAAACCTTCCAGACATAAACAAGTTGAAAGAATACATGCCTGGAGACAACCTTATCAGGAGAATATTTGAAGCGAATTCAAAGAAACAGAAGAAAAGGAGAAACCATTTCCCAGGCACTAGAGAAGAGAAATCAATAAAAGTATAACTGCAGAAGTAAAAACCTAAACCCAAAACTGCAAATGGATAACAAGGCAAAAGGCAAGCAACACAAACTTATCAGTCATAACCTTAATATTAATGGACTAAATTCCCAATCAAAAGACATAGACTGGAGATTGGATTAGGAAACAGAAATCCATCCATATATGATCTAACAAGAAACACATTTTCCTTTAAGGACAGGCACACAAAGTGAAAGGATGAAAAAATATTCCAAGCAAATGGTAACAAAAAGAAAGCAGGCGTTGCTATTTTAATATCAGATCAAATAGACTTCAAAAGAAAAGAAATCAAGAAGAATACAAAGACAAAAGGTCATTGACAACTTTATCCAGGAACAATTCACCAAGAGATTTACAATCTATGAATAAATATGCTCCCAACTCTGATGCACCAAACTTTATAAGACAGTTCTCCAAGTCACTAATCCAAGTAACTCATAGTAGGGGACTTCAATACCCCACTGAGTCCTTTGGATAGGTAACAGGACAAAAAAAAAAAGAGACAATCTTAGAACTGAACAATATGATACACCAAATGGACCTCATTACCTCTACCGAATATCCACCTAATATCCAAAGAATGGGACACAGAAAAACCTCCACAAATACAAAAAGATTGAAATAATTTCATGCATTCTATCGAACCACAGTGCAATAAAGCTCAACACCAACACTAGGATAACCCTAACTGCCTACAAGAACACATGGAGACTAAACATACACTCTTGAATAATGAATGGGGTCAAGGAAGAGAATAAAGAAAGAAATAAAAGCATCCTGGAACTGAATGACAATGACAATAAACAAACAAAACCTTATTGGGATACTTAAAAGCAATCCTAAGAGGAAGTTATAGCCATGGGTGCCTACATTAGAAAAACAAGAAAGAGCACAGTGAATGATCTAACACTTTACAGCTAAAAGCACTTGAGAGGTCAAAGCAACCAAACGGCGAACAGACATGACTCTAATAATCCAAAATCGAGCAGATAATACAACTGATGAAATCGAATAAACACAAAGAACAACAATACAAAAATCGATGAATCAACAAAAGTTGCCCAGGTTTATTGAAGAATAAACAAGAGATAGACAGACTCTAGCCCAGTTTAACCAAAGATGAAGAAGCCACAATAATCCAAAACTAAGTAAACAATCCTGTGATGAAAGGGAATATCACAACAGAACAAAAAATCACGAAACATAGGAAATATTCTTCAACGCAACCCCTAACCAATTCATTACCCCAAGTTTGGAACCAACGCTAGGAAGAAAAATGGATGAATATCCAAAATTCTGGGGAACCAACATAGCTCGACCAAGAAGAGATTGGCAAAACGTTAAACAATGAACATAATGAGGAAAGAAATTCGAGATATAAAAAAACCTCACTAAAAAAAAGCCCAGGCCCAGATGGGTTCACTGGCAGAATTCATATGACAAATATTCAAAAAGACCTAAAACCGTTATGTACTGAGAAACTGTTTAGAAGGGAAAATCAAGGGATATCTCCCCAATTCCTTTATTGAAGCAGCATCACTCTTAATTACCAAACAAGCAAAGATACACTAAAAGGAGAATTACTAGAACCATCTACCTCATGAACACGATGCAAAATTCTAAACAGGATCACTTCGGATAACGCATACAGAAAACAGAGATATATCCATAATGACCAAGTCTGGATTCATACCAGAGATGCAGTGTTCAACACTACGGAATCAATACTACATCAAACATCACATAAACCGTAAAGTGAAAGAAAGGAACACCAACCACCATCCATCTCAACGATGCTAGAAAAGCCTTTGACAAAATCCAGCATTCCCTTCATGCTTAGAAGTCCTAAAAAGAATTGGATGAAAGGGTTCATGTCCGCTAATGTACTCATAAAGCCATATACAGGAAACCATAGCCATGTATCCATCCTAAACAGGGAAATGAAAAGAACATCCCTTAAAGGGGCGAACTTGGCAAGGTGCCTACTGCACCTCCTCGTTCATAATGTTGAAACACTTGACTAGAGCAATAAGGCAAGAAGAGGAATTAAAAGGATACTAATTGGAAAAGAGGAGTAAGTATCTCTATTTGCTGATTATATGTTATGGTTTACTTAAGGATGCTTAAGATCAAGCAGAACTCCTAACACGATCAACACGTTCAGCACAGTGGCGGGATAAAATAACTTAAAATATCAATTCGGCTTCTTCTCAACCAAGAACAAAGCAACTGCAGGAAAGAACTTCAAAGAGAACTTGCCCTTGACAATAGACTCAAAAACTAAAAATACCTAGAACAAACCTAGCCAAAGAGACCAACCAACACGATTATCACAACAAAATTTTAAACTTTGAAGAGAATTTGAAGAAGAGACATCAGAGAGATGGAATCAACACACAAGCACCCTCCCCAATGCTCACATGATCTGGAAAATTAAACATCTAAAATGCTCCATGGTATTACTGAACAACTCTGCGAACTATCTCGATTTAATGCAATTTCCAATCAAAATCCCCATGAGTTTTTTTTTTTTTTTTTGTTGTTTAAAAAAAAATCCTTTAATTTATGTGGAAAAACAAAAAACCCCCGCCGAATAGAGCCACCACACAAACCCTGCTAGGTCACAACCAGAGCTACCACAGCAGAGCGGGAGATCCTCTAGCGAGACCTTTCCAAACTTTAACTATAGCGCTATAGTCATAGTATAAACACCTGGTAGCGCACAAAACAGACCTGCTTGAACCAAATGGAACAAAAAACCAAAGATCAAGAACCTGAGCACATACAATGGTTCAAGCCATGCTTCAACGTTATATTTGACAAGGGGCCCAATAAAACACAATGGAGAAAAGACAGCATCTTCAGCTAATAAGGTAGTTGCAAAACAACTGGATCACTACTTGTAGAAGAGTAATGGAATTAAACCCCTACCTCTCGCCCTGTCAAAAATCAACTCCAAATACGGATCAAAAAAGACCTCACGTTGAATTACACCCAAAACTCTAGCAAGACAGGGGAAATAGAAGAAAAAAAAGTTGGCAGCAGGACTACAAGACAAATGAAACGAGATAGAGAAGAAAAAAGAACTTCTTAAAATCAGACAGCAGCTGAGCACAAGAAATATGAAAGTTGAAATAATATTGAACAAATGGCACCTCAAATTAAACTACAAATAAAGTCTGTACAATCACAAAAAAGAAAAAAACAATCAAGGAAATAAACAGAAAACCTACAGAATGGGAGGAAACCTTCACTGTAAATACATCTGACTACAAGAGACATTTGATTTCCAGAATATAAAACTACTCAAAAAAACAAAGAGAAAAAGAAAACAAAATATCCCACTCAATAGATGGAGCAAATAATCTGAACAGAGACTTCACAAATGAGGATTGAGATGGCTGAAACACCTTAAGAATGAAGAGTTCAAAATCACTAATCATTAAGAAAAGTGCAAATCAAAACTACTTTAAGATATCAACTCACTCCATTAAGACTGGGGCTAGGCACTCAAGAAAACAAATGATACCAACCGACGGGTGGAGAGAGTGTGGGGAAAGGGGAACACTTCATCCACTGCTGGTGGAGAATGTAAACTCATTGCAGCCACTATGGAAAGCAGTGTGCGGAACCCTTGGTAGACTTGGAATGAACTTGGCCACCCGACCCAGCCATACCACTCCCTGGCATGTACCCTCAACCACTCACCCACACCAGCGAAAGTACGTGCATGGCCATGTTTTTATTGCATCACTCTTCACAATAGCGAAGAGTGGAACCAAACCCAAATGCCCCTCAAAACTGATGAGTGGATAGAGAAAATGTGGTACATCTACACAATGGAGTTCTATGCAGCAGTAAAGAAAGACGACATCATGAGCTTTGCAGGAAAATGGCTGGAGCTAGAGGACATCATGCTGAGTGAAGTAACACAGTCCCAGAAAAACAAACGATGAATGGTATCCCTCATCTGTGGATGCTAGTGCCGATTACCTAGTTGTAAGTATTTCTTGTGTATGGCCCCCTGAGCTTTTGTCCAAAGCTGTTGGGAGTGATGCATATTGGAAACAACAACAACAACAACAACAACAACAACAACAACAGAAAGGACTGCATCGAAGAAGTGACTTAAACAGTGAACTTCTGCTCAAAAGAGTCAACTTCCTCATGGAGAATATTGAGAAAGACTGAGAAAGAGATGAAAAGCATGTTTGGAAGCATGGATGATCTCTGGCGGGGTGGGGGAATGGGGAGGCACGGGTCTAGATTTGTTAAAAAAAATAAAAATACAATTTAACTTAAAAAAAAAAACAAGCTTAGAAACTGTTTACAGTAAGGAAAGTAAGCAATGTAAATAAAAATAGATCAGAGAAAGCTGGATCTGGAGGTGAGTGAATTTCAATACAGAGCAACATGATTACATAGGGCCACTTGATTACATAAGGCAGCAACTGAGTGGAGAATTATATGAGACAGGATTGTGCATGTAGAAAGCAGAAGAATTTTAGAGATAGAAATACCACTTTATCTAAGACTCCAAAGAATGACCATGCTTGGATTAGTTATGAAACAGAGTGAGGAGATCTGGAGCTGTGAGGGTGGATGGAAATAATGGGTGGCAGGAGAGGAGGTCAGAAATGATGTTAGATGATGGGAACAGGTGGCATCATAAGCTGTAAATCTGACGGGATCATAGGCACTCAGTAGTGATAAAGTATGTGCTAATCCAGTCTGCACACTTGGCATTGAATTTTCTAATAAAACAGAAGTGTGGTACAACAAAAACCATTAAGGGGGTAGGATTGTACTACTGGAACACTGATTTTCCATTTCTAATTTAACTTAGAAGGATGCTGAGCCTGTCGACATTTAGTGACACAGCAGCTAGTCAAGTTTGGTTCTCTAAAATGCCTTACCATTTCCTCTTTCTAATCCAAAATAGTCCATGATTCTGTAGGGTTTCCAACAAAGCAGTTTACACAATGGCTAGGAGAAACTGAATTTCCAAGGAAAGTCTGGAGTGACTTAGAAGCCTTGAGATATCATTGCATAATCTGAAAGAACAAGTTTGCTTTGAAAAACCAGTCTGTTAAATCCAGAGAAATGTCCGTAAATCCCCACAATAGAGGGTGGTTTATACCCCAAGTTGAACCTGCATCAGTGTAGCTTGGTGAAATGACTTTTGGATCAAGTTAATCCCTTCCCTTTTCTGTCTAGTTCTGTAGGAACTATCATTTTGGAAGATAAGAGTTCCTCTGTCCCAGTATGCATTTATCTCTCTCATCTTAGAGGACATTAAGTCTTATGGCTGCAGCAAGAATCCCTGCACTTATGCCATAAAGTGTTTAAATCAATCTGTGAGACGAAGCACAAATCATGTAGTTGAATTTCCCTTATGTTCTAAGGCATGGTAGTTTTAATCTCTTATATTTTCAAACCTAAAGTATCAGATATAAAATAATATGAAATCTAAAAGGCGTCTATGTAATCCAGTACACAGTAAAACTCGTTAGTAATAAATTTTGTTTATTCAATATCTTGTTCAGCAATTGTAATAAGGTTTCTGGTGTACTGTAGATTTTACTAAGCCTTAATTTCTTTTGTTATGTTTCTATTTGCCATGTAATGAGTACAACACAAATAACCGATGAAGTATACGTAATTGGATGGATGGGTTAGTGACTAGATAGAGAAATCAACAGACACAGGAAGGAATTAATGAATAGACTGATTCAATTGAGTTTTAGAATGGAGAATCTTTGCCAGTGTTTACAGAAATCTGGTGTTTCTAGGGGAAGTGAAAATGAATAAAACATACAAATCTAAAAATTTTTAATTCTATAGTGTTCATTTCACACATTATAAGAACCACATCATATAATAATTATTTCCTGTTTATAACCAAAACTTAGTTCTGTTAGCAATTGCATGCATGAAATTATATGAATGTGTGATCCTCTGATTCACTGGAAGTTAAATAGAACTAAATTCCTTATAAAGATACAAAACACGAACTATTCCTGCATGATTTTACTAAACAATTGCCTTTACCTAAACGCAATATCTAAAACACTTAAGAACACTAAAGTACTGCTGAGAGAACTGAGCTTACACTGATCTATAAAAATATCCTGATCAGGGGCTGGAGAGATGGCCTAGCGGTTGGGAGTGCCGACTGCTCTTGCAGAGGACCCGGGTTCGGTCCCCAGCACCCACATGGCGGCTGAGAACCGTCTGTAACTCCAATTCCAGGAGAACTCCAGTTCCAGGGGAATCCGACACCCTCTTCTGACCTCCGCGGCATTGCAGGGCACGGGTGCACAGACCTGCATGTAGACAGTATATTCATACACATACCAAAAATAAAAAAAAATAAAAAATAAGAAAATAAAATGTCCTGATCAGCCGGGCGTGGTGGCGCACGCCTTTAATCGTAGCACTTGGGAGGCAGAGGCAGGCGAATCTTTGTGAGTTCAAGGCCAGCCTGGTCTACAGAGTGAGTTCCAGGACAGCTGGGGCTNAAAAAAAAAAAAAAAAAAAAAAAGAAATGTCCTGATCACTTTTCTTCCCACCTAAGTTTCCTTTAGATGTAACCATTTTTGGTAACTAAAAAAGGTCACTGAAATGTAAAATAATTGAAACTAAGGTTAAATACTGAATGTGAACAAATGGAAACAACGTCTACGTTCGCGTGTCTCGTGCGCCTTTGGACATTGCCACACATTCTTCTAAAGAGTCTTTGAGTAAAAACCCCAAAGTCTTTGCAGATTTTTCTTTACCTGATATGTTTATGTTAAAAATTAATCCAATGACCCTAAATCTATGTTTCTTGTTTTACAAAATAGTTTATTGATTACCCAGGTCTAAGCAAAGCTTCCTACGTAATTCATTGATCAAAAACAAGATCTAAGAGCTTATTAACTCCATTGTCAGAAATGTTCCTTTGTTCCCAACCTCCTTCCCCAAGGGGGAACTTTCACAACGATATGAGAAAAGAGTTTGTCTGTTTTCACAACTCGGCCAGCGTAGATCATTCACAATTTTATTTTCTAGATGGTATTTTGGAAAAAAATACAAAGCCCCAAACTTGATAATGTATGAATGGCATATCCTAAACACCAAACCACTTAGTAGATTATCATTACTTAAGTTTAAGTTTAAGAAAATATGATCATTTTATATTTTAATTTCCTAATTCCCTATCACAAGCTAGAAATAAAATAGAATACTAAGTTATTCTTTGGATATTTCTTGTGGTAGAGGGACTCAGTGGCAGTACTTATTTTTTAGTTTTATCACTAAAATTTGAAGAGATGGTGATTCACTTTGTCTCATATTTATTCAGTTTCCCTAGATAGAATCAGTACAACTCGGGTAGCTGGTCCTGTATTTACCTGCATGGGTTTAATCTATATGTATCTGTAAGATGTTATCTTTGGTTAGAGTGACTCAGAAAGTTATAATCCAAATGGGAGTACTTGTGCAAGTGAATGATTGTGCTGGTAATAATTATATTGGCACAAATACACCCAGTAGAGTGAGGACTTAGTATTTCTCTCTATTCATCTGGATACATGACAGGTCTTTAATTGCTCTTTCTTGGGCATGAATCCTGTTCCTCAAGGGAGATTATTTTAGCATTACTATAGCAGGATGAATTTCAGTATAAAGTCTGTCCCTAAGTTTTTCTCATTCTACTCCCCATCTTATTTTCTTCCTTTATGCTGAATGTCTGTCTTCGTCTAGCACCCACTGATGAATCTTCCTGGATCTTCCTAGGAAGTACCTAGAGAATTCACCACACTACTGGCTTTGAACAAGCTTACTTCTGATTTGCTAATGTGGAGCTTTATTCTTTCCAAATATATCACAAATTTCCCAATAGTAGGGGGTGGGGGATTCTCACATCATTTTATCCATAAGAGATAGATGTAAGAATCGAAGGGTTTGAGGGAGAATATACACTGAATGAGCCAACTGAGCATGGTATAATTCCTTTCTAGCATCCCCTTCTTTCTCTCAGGTCACAGCCACATTGACCTTATTGTCCACTTTCTCAGCGTTTTGAGCTGTTTGAATCTGTAGTACTCATCTGCATGTCCTGTAATACCCATTTTCCACTCAGGTGCATATTGAGTTCTCTCCTTAATTTTTAGTTCTTGCTGCAAAACTACTTCCTGGGTACATAAACTCCTGGCTCTACATTATTTCTACACCTTACTTTGATCTTATTTTAAGAAAATATTTTATTATTTTTATTTTATGTGCATGAGTGTATTGCCTACATGTGTGTAAGTATACACATGTCCTGCAATTCCTGTGTGGCAGTCAGAAGGTGTTGAATTCTCTTGGAACTGGAGCTATGGATGGTTGTTAGCTGCCATGTGGGTGCTAGGAATTGTACCCAAGTCCTTTGCAAGAGCATCTGGCACTCTTAACCCCTGAGCCATCTCTCCATCCCCCTTACCTTGATATTTATTTCTTTAGCCTATGTCCCCTTGTATTATTTTGTTGATTGCACTTTGTAGTTGTTTCTCCTCCAATTGTAAACACAAAGCTGTCTATGCAATGACTCCATATAGTATAATAAATAAGCCTCAAGACTGTTCATGCCTAAAAATCATAAGTATGCTAGGGACATAGACTATGCTTAACAAATTCATATACTTTTAATGGTGAGGGGTAAGAAAGGACATGAAAAATAAAATTATGTTAGTTTGAGAGAAATACTAAAAAATGTATTTTACTTTCGTTACTGAGTAAAAATCTATCTTTTGACATTCCGAGATTTACTACCTATAACATCCTTGATGATTATCAAAGCTCACAAAAAATTATAAGATTTTGTCTATTATCAAAAAGTGTTCAGCATATCTGCACCACAGAGAGCTAAATGGTAAAAAGATATGCTCTGAAATTCTTCCATATAAGAAAGCCCCAAAATGAGATATGAATTCTTCTGCATATGAAAGACCCAAAATAATATTGAGAAAAGATTTTTAAAAATTAGTCATTGGGTCCTGGAATTAATAAAAATGTATAGAATTAAAATATTCCAGCTACCTCAGATACAGTCATTTCACATCACTTTGTAGATGGAAATTTACCTTTGGTCACCTTCAAACAGCCATGCAGAGCTGATGATTGAAATGGTGTGTTTCTAAACAAAGAATATGAATGGAACTTCACTTCTTTGCTGTCAGTACAGATAAGATTTAGCTGCAACCAGAAGGTTCCTCCTTTTTAAAAAAATTTTTTTTTATTAATTTTTTATTTATTTCTGTATGTGTACGAATGTATTGTCTGCATGCAAGTCTGTGCACCCGTGTCGTGCAATGCCGCGGAGGTCAGAAGTGGGCGTCGGATTCCCCTGGAGCTGGAGTTCTCCTGGAGTTGGAGTTTCAGACGGTTCTCAGCCGCCATGTGGGTGCTGGGGATCGAACCCGGGTCCTCTGCAAGAGCGGTCGGCGCTCTTAACCGCTAGGCCATCTCTCCAGCCC